>JBDJHY010277886.1:0-10247 GCA_039654485.1 Withania somnifera
CATAAAATAATTATAACCTTTTATATATACAAAAATTAATAACATAATATTTATAATAAAACTTACTTTTTGAAATAATAAGATTTTTAATAAAATTATAACACATTATCTCCATTAAATATTACTAGCTTTATAATTTCTTATAAAATAAATAAATGTTAGACTAGATTATTCGAAAAATAATGGCATAATTGTCGGCAATACCTTAGAAAGACTTAAAATTATATTTTAATATTTTTACTAAAGCAAAATGTAATTATTATATAAAATAAATGTAACCCAATAGTCATCCCGTGAAACTAAATAACACGTAACCAAATGCCCCTGGATTCAAACCAAAAGTCTCTCTAGACTAAAGTCCCCGTTCTGGAGCTAACAGAATTGTCATATTTAAATTTCGAACATGCTTATGAGGAATTACTCTCGAACCCAATCTTAAATTTAAAATTTTGAAAAAAATCATTGAATACAAAAATTATCCCGAGGTGATTACACCTCCCTCCCTGGATCAGATAAGGGAAGAGGTCAGAAATAAACATATCCATCTGGTTTTTCATATCCAAAACCATTTGGAAGCATGCCTTTAAAGTTTCATAAAATTCATGCCATACATAGCCAAAGACATAAATCCCAGCTCGATACTCAAAAAATCTCTAGTCCTCTCCTGCCTCTTCTCCCTCAAAAAAAAAAAAAAAAACTACCAAAGAATGCCTCCTCAAACTCATCCCACGAGGGCAAAGTTGCTCCTACCCCTCTATCTTCTTTTATATATCACTCTAGGACCTAGCAATATCTTTCAGCTGATAAGATGCTAAGTCTACCCTGTCTATATCTAAAACTCTCATGATGTCACAAATACGGAGAACCTCAATAATAAAGCACTTTATATCTTCTCCAACTCTTGAACCATGGAACTTTGGAGGGTTCATCCTTAGAAGCTCCCCCACTCTCACCACTCAAGTATCAGGAGCTGTAAGCTGAACCACTAGAACATGAACTTGTTGTTGATCTTATACAACCACTGTCTAAGCCAACATATGGCTAGCATTTACTATGCTATAGTAATATTGAATGGCTACTGAGGTTCTAGAATTAGAGGAACTTTCTTAGGCTAATTCTGACCCCTGACTTAAAGTGTTGGCTGTTTTTAGGAGACATATCTGAAATGCATAAAGAATGAGTCAGAATAGAATTTTTAGAGTTAAACTCCAGGAAAAAAATTGAACATGAACAAAGGAAATATTTCCGAAATGTTCAGTAGCCTTTCAGTTATAAGTATGTTACAGTTTATACCCATAAAAGAGACTTTATCTAACTATGGCTTTCAGATATGCTAGGAAAGTTGAATCTAATGTTTTGGTACAAATTTCTTCATTTTCAGTGCTCACCCCCAGGTGTTACAAATCATCTGTAGCCACTAGGTAGCCCCAAAACAAACCTTGGCTCATGTATATAGCTATACGCTCACACTTAACAAAAATAATACTTAATAAAGAATAAAGAAATCAGAAATAGTAGGCACTTCTCAAAATTAAAGACATAGCAATGAATCAATAAAGATAAACTTAGATCTCATATCTGCTAAGCACTCATGCCTGAAAGACACTAGAAGATGACTACAGACTGCTAGAACTAGTCTCTAGCTAGACTTAAAATAAGAAGAAAATAAAGTAACAACTCCAAATGTCACAACTCTAATAAAAAAACAAAATAATACATCAAAGAAATATGGTCTTTGAATAAAGGACTCACCAAGTCTTCAATAGTTGCAGGGAATGCTGATCAAGTTAATCTCAAGCATTCAGATGGTTGTCTAGATCTGCATGGCATAAAACATGTAGCATAGAGTATACGATTAGTACACGGTCTGCACTAAATATATGAGAGGTAATGATAACAGGCTAGAGAAATATATGTCACATAGTTTCATAAACAAGTTCTAACAAGTCCAACCTCCAAAAATTAACTCAGACCAGCAATAGTATGCATCTTTAACAATAATTGTCAAAAAGCTTCAACTTTCAGAGTATAAAATAAATTCAAGTAAATCATTCCAATGTAATATTTTTTGACAAAGAAAATTAAAAATTTAGTAAAATATTCCTTTCAACACTGATCACTTTATACTGATACTCAACTTACTTTGGGAGGTTCAATAACTTACACACTTTGTGCATCTGGCTACAAAGTCCAACCTATATCCCTATGCTAGAAGGGGTCCTATACCTTTCTAGGGTAAGAGCCGTGAACTAACTTCTACTGGAGCGATGAATTAGTTATGCCTCATTGTCCATGAACTATTAATATGCCATATTAGATCGTGAACTTCCTATATTTGGCGACGCAGGTCATGGGATAAGGGAATTTCACCCTAATCCTCTTGGTGCTAATACTACTCCCAAAACTGACCATTTTTCATGACCTTGAATTGTGATGACGTCTACATCCTACCAGTGAAAATCCTAAACCTCGACCTAGGGTGACGACCAATAGGCTGGTAACCAGATATCAGAAAGAAGGAAAGGAAAAGAGATGAAGAGAAGGGGAAAGTAAAACATAATAGAAGAGGACAAAAAATATATACACCATATGGAAACACCTAAAACCTGGCAGTGTTGTTGTCGAGAATCTATACAATAAAATATCCAAGTATAATACATCCCAAAGGGGAAAAGATACAAAAGCTAGTTATCTTGAGTAAAAAAATAAGGAAAGATCATCATCAGAAGGAGAACCGATTAACCTAAACATTGAGTGCTCATCGTATCAGTGAAACTAAGCTCCAACCTAGCTTGTACAACCACGTCCTTCCTGATAAATCATACCGGGATTAGCATAAAAAAATGTAAATGTTTTGTATGAGTACCAAAAATAGGGTACCCAATAGGCATAATATGCCTACTGGGTAAAAGCAAAGCATAAATAAGGTAATGAGGAATAATAAAAACAAGACAAGGAAATAACACATAAATACTGAGAGATAGGAGGGAAACACAACTACTACAGGTAAGTACAAATAAGAGAATGGCCATATGATATGTTCCTGGAACTCCAGCACTACCAAGTATAACAAAGTAACTAAAAGTCCCAGAAGGTAAATATGTAATACTAACAACACATAAGGGAAGAAAGTATCAAGGATATCTGACGTCCCATACCGCCAACAGGCATAAACAGTCATCCAAGAACCTAACAGGACTCCTCCCATAAGACTAAAGAGTACAATCAAGTGTGAAGACTACAATGCAAGGGGGTGCTGAGAAAGTAAAAAAATGTCGACATGAACCCTGCCATAGATATTATAGACACAAGAGGGACCTATAGGAGACATCTATGTATCACTACTCCTCTTGTAAGCCCCTTCCCAAAGCTGTGCATAGTGCCCTGTGCGTAGCGACCTGGTTGCCAAGGCCCGTGGAGGGATCCCGATCCCACATGAAAAGTACATCAGTATAGCCAGTTCAGGGCAAGAACCGTGGGGCAAGTGTGTCAAAAACATAGGCTCATCTCGTATAAGATAACCTTAGTAAAAATTATGTGCATCCATAAAGGATAAACCCCAAACCTCTATGAAAGTTTGCAAAATAAGGACAATATGGGATAAAATAGCTTTAAAATGCCCAGAAGTTGCAAAAGGTATATAGTATGTAAAACTCAGTTTCCAATTCAGGAAAGCTAGTTCATGTTATTTAGTAAAAGTAGCTCCACATCACAAAGTGATTTTTGAAGAATACATATAAGTAGTAAAACAATTACATATAGTAGTCTGACAACCCATGTTGTTATACCATCATTACCCAGAGAATCCTAACACCCATCTATACAAGACCAACCACAACGCATGCTTGCAAAATTAACACAATAACAAACTAGATCGGCCACTAGGTACACCAGCTAAAATAGGGGGTTAGCTACTAAACCCAACTGCTAAGTTATTCTCTCCCAACCATACTAAGATCTAGATTCTTGTGTCAAAACACGTTTAAAAAGGTTCTACACGGTCCAAAGATAGAAGAAGTATAAGAATAACCAATAGAACAAGAAGATGAATAAACTAATATCAACAAGGGGAATCATGCTATAAAAACCACCCCCAACTAGCCATTTGTAATAACTATACAAAGATAATACCCAGTTTAAGACAAAGTAAGTCGTACCCAACCTGGGGGCTGACGAAGATCTTAAAACATTCACCCAAAAGCTGATGAACCGCAAATGAGCCTAAAAAGGCATAAAACTAGAAAAATAAGAATCTACATTTCAAGACAAGTAAAATGAGACCCATATAATTATAGGAATAACCGGGCCAAAATCTGGGCTAAAAAAGGGCCCGGGGTCCCTAGCCCATAAAAATAAAAGAAATGCACCAACGCATAGATCCTAGATCAAGCGTTGTATGGTAGAAAATTTGGCTTAATTCGGTGAGAGAAAAAGAAGAAATAAGCCCAAAAAGTTAATATAAGTTTTGTAATCAGAATCATAAATGAGAGATAGAGGAGTTTGCCTAGTAAAAGTAACAAATAATACTCACAACAACGCTATGTAGCTTCCGTGAATAAACCTCATCCCGAACTAACACAAATGGTGCACAATTGATCAAGATATGAGAGAAAATCAAAGAAATTTGAAGGTTTTTGGAGTTCACAAAGTGAAGGAAATGAGCTAGTAGCTATAGGAATAGGTGGATGATATATCAACCAGGACAAATTTATCAGCCGAATGGATAACTAATCGGTCACCTACTTATCATCCAAAAGTCCGATAAATCAGCATCCAAAAATATTGATAAATCGGTCATGCCTATAGAATTTTTTACAATAATTCAAGAAACTTAAAAGAGAGGCTCGAAATTGGAACAGAGTCCGACTTTGACAAATAAAATATGGAAATTGAATATAAATAATATTACGAACTCAATAGAATCAACAAAATAACCATATGACGTCCTTTGATAATATTAGAGGCTAGTGTAGAATGGATTAAAAAGAGCCAAGAAAGTTAAGAACCAATCGGATCTCCAAAATGAGTTCGGACACCCTAGAGAGCATATCATAACCCTACTAGCCCAAATTTTACATTTTCAAAGCTGATGGAAGCATCAAATTTTCGATCTTTCATTCCAATCTCCAGAAGTTGACTCAACTCAACTCTTTAGCTTGAAATTAACTGAATTTCAAAAAATCTACTGAAAACATGAAAGAAAACACCAAGACATAAACCAACGGTCCTGTTAGAACAGAGCATGTATTCTGGAGCTAATAGAACTATCAAAATTCAATTCCAAGCGCATTTTCTAGGAAATCACTCTCAATTCCAAGCGCATTTTATAGGAAATCACTCTCAAGTTCCACTATTTCAAAGTTAGAACTCTAAAATAGGGAAAATGAGATAATGAGCTATACAACTGTCAGAGAGCCGAGGTACAAGTCCCAGAAAGTCATAATGACTTGGAGAATCTACTGGAACACTCTAAATATAGAAGTAACATAGAAACATGAAAATCACCCTGAGGGTCATTACACTGCTATCCATTCAGGTAATAGTCACATTGGACACATGAACTATTTACTAACACTTCCATTCTGCTTACTTCATTCTTATGCTTAAACTAGTAGACCTATAATTCAGGACAGTAAATATTATTTCATGTTTTAATAAATCTGGACCAACCTCAATCTAAAAATAAAAAATCATTAATTTAGCTTTATGAAAACCATGATAATGATTATACAACAAGTTTCTGACCTTATAACTGAACAAAGTTGAACCTTGACTATAACTCATGCTATTACCACCAAAATCATGAAAAACATATGGACTCCAAATAGGGAACTTACAACTCATGAAATGGACCATGCTTCACATTATTAAGAAATTTAAACTTTAAATCTTAAACCTTTACTAGATTATTGAGAACATATGCAATAATGATGATAACTACCAAAGAGTATTCTAAGATACATGATTACAATGTTAACAAAATAAAACTGAGATTTTACTACAAATTCTCTAAATTTTAAAATGAACAAAAACCTGAGGGATTTAGATATAGGGGTGGAAAGAAACCCCTATTGAATTCCCACATCGATGAATCAAAGAATGAAGGCTTAAAATTTTAGAAGAAAGTCTTTTGAATCCCTACTATGAACTTTAACCGTTTCCTTAAATTTAAAAAGAATAACTTTTGATTCTTATAAGTCCGAGAAGGATAATGAGTGAAATAGAGTCCTTAGGTTTTATGCCCATCTCAAATAACAATGGATTAGATTATAAAATTTGGAAATGTCTAAAACACCTATATGGAGATGAAATTAAAACTGAATTGGGTATAACGGAAGTGTTGATAGTTTGTCAACCCGGTTAATGGTCTGTCAATTGATCCGTAAAATTTGATCCAAGTTTAGGAAAGATATTGGATAGTGAAGAGGGGTTTTACGATGGACTTTTTTCTCCTTCAACCCATATGATGTACCACAGAATGGTCTGTAAACCTTTCTAACACTGAGGCAAATTTTTGAACAATAGAACAAGAATGATGGGAAAAAAACGCAGACCGTCAAACCATTTTATGGTTAGTCAAAGCTTCCATGAAGACTAGGAATATCAACTTGATATAGTATAACTTAGGGATGGTTTAATGGAGAGTCTTAAGGTCCATCAAATCAAATAACGGACCGTAAAACAAAAAATAGTGTAGATTCTCAAGAATTTTCAGCAACTTCATTTGCTTAGCTCAAGAAGCTTCCAGGATAAATTTCAAGGTATAATATCATGATATCACCTTAATACCTGAGGAAATACAATCTCGAAAAACTTGAAAAATTAGAATTATAAGTCTTGTAACTAGAAGGGCTTTCATATCCAATATCTCTATCTTCATGTGATGCCATATAAGGACCTCTTTCTCTCTACAACATTCACAAAATGCTCCTTTAACTCCATTACCACTTGGTCCAGTCTCTTCAAGGATTTCACTCCCCTGTTTTTCCCATGTCCATTGTCAATTTTTGGATCATTACTCTTAAGTCAACATTCTCTTGACTGGACTTATCCATGGATCTAATTGTTTTCATCATCGTGTACAAGGAATCAAATAGCTTTGATATCAATGATACTCAATTGTAGGAGCTCAGTAGTAACTCGAGGGTTGAAATACTATTCAGGAGGATTAGCTTGAAAAGACAGTTAAAATAAAAAGAAAATTAATAGAAAGAGAGAAGAAGAGAGTTATTGAGATAAGAACATATTTCTGTATATTTTTTCATGTCTGTAAAATGCTAAGGTTACATGTTTTTATATAAAACCTAATCTGTTGAATCAAAGTCTTTACAATTATCCAGTTAAAAAAAGTACTTATAACTATCTAATTGAATTCACTGTAGATCCTTAACAAACTTAACTACTTTCCAGAACTGTTAAAGTCTAACTCTTGAATTGTGTATCAGCTACTTCATATTTCGATTCAAGAATGAAATTAGTAAGAAGAAGATCTTTAAAAATGGACCTTACACATTTGAATTCACACAATTGTACTCATATGATAATTATCTAGCTTACTAATGGGTAAAGGGTTAATTTGAGAAATTACATCGTGGGATAAATTTTCAAGTCTAACTATTCAGTATTGGACTATTGATAATATGCTTCACATTGCTATCTAGGGAAGCTTGTATGTATTGATAAGATGACTATCGAGGAGGATAGGATATCTTATACCTGAATATTGATTGAAATGGATGTGACTCAACCTTTACTGGAGAAAATGTTCATTTAAGAGCCTAATGGAAACACTAGATCATAGGATATTGATTATGGTTGGTTCCCTAGATATAGTAAAAACTATATAGTTATTGGAAATAATAAAAAAAGGTTGCCAATTGAAGAAATATGCTAAGACCCAACCTGAAACTCCAAAGTAGCTAGTCATAGTTATGCCACTGGTGAAAGGAAAGAAGCAGGCTCAAACTAAGTGGATAGCTAATCTTGCAGCAATGAAGATAGAAATCTCTATAACTTCAACTTCTATTGAAGAACCACTGGAGTATCTTCCTACTAAAATACAAATAGAGAAGCCTATAGAGCTTGAGAAAGTTAATGAGAAGGAGAAGCTTTAATATATGAAGATAGAGTGGCAAGAAGCAATTGTGTTTAGCATACTGGAATTGGTAAAGGTCCCTAAGCGGCTCTCACACAGTCTAACGTAATTTTTAGCTCATGGAATATAAGGGGTTTGAATCATCCCTATGCATAAAATGAATTGAATAACATGATGCTTAAGAATAAAACCAATTTGTAGGATACTTGGAAACAAAAATAAGACACAATAGAGATAACAAAATTAGGAAACTGTTAGATACAAAATAATCTTATGCTTCTAATTATATATAAAACCAAATAAAGACTATGGAGTTGTTGGAGGCATGAGAATGTCGCAGTTACTATTTTATTGAATTGCCTCGAATTGGTACATTTCTATGTGCAAGATAGAAGGTAACCTCTTACATGTTACATGTTCAATGTGGGTAGGAATTACATTTGGCATCTACTAGGCATTATTCTCAATACCATGAATGACCTATGGGTTATTTTTTGTGATTCTATTACTTTCTCTTCATATAATTACATACTAGTTTTGACGCCAATGCTACCGGCCGAGATACATTACCTTACAATTTACATTCAAGACTTAGGTCTGGGTCAATTCAAAATAAGAGGATGGTGATTATTCTTGGTGTAATAAGAGAGATGAAAATGTTAGAACATACACCAATAACGACTGGATATTTGGCAATTATTCTTGGTTCATGAAATATAGAATCAATAAGCATTATTTAATAACCTGGAATGCTCAAACCATGTAATGGCTCTCCTAATTATTTTCGTATTTCCCTAATCACTCTGTGCTTTAGAGTGCAGTGGAGGTTTTTTTAAGTTATGTATGGATTGTTGGGATCAATTGATCGAGTCCCTGGTAACATTGTACCTTGAATTCTTGCCATTTGAGGCTTCTCCGGGCTCTGTTCATCTCATACAAGCTCGTGTTGCATTTTCATAGCCTCCATTGAGTCCAGAATATCGATTACGTGAATTTTTCATGTAAGGAGTATGGTATTTAGACTCCATTTCGATTGCTTGATTTTTAGTAGTGTTGAATTAAATTGTTTTAACATATTTAATATTTCATTTATGTTAGCGTACCGAATTATATTAAAAATTTATTATTTTAAGGGATAAGTTTTATTAGATATAATTTTCTATTAATTTTGGTGTATTTAAAATATAATAAATATTTCATATTAATTTATACAATACCCGATTATTTAAAAACCGAGGGAATAAATATTCCCCCTAAAAATGAGTGCACCGCCCCACCCCTAACCCTTATATACATGCTACAAATGCTTTAGGTAGAATATTAATTACTAAGTAATGTTTCTTTGTTTTCTGAAAGAAACAAAAAGAAACAAAAAGAAACAAAGAACGTAGTTTTAATTCTCCTTTCAACTTGCAACCCCAATCACTTATTTGAGGTTGGTTTTGATAGTTTTGCTTCGTGAAAGCTCAGTATCATAGAAATATGGGTCTTGTTTTACTCATATTGACACGATGATCATGTTTTTGATAGTCTCACTCATATTCAAAATTTGTGCTGAGATTTTGACTCATTAAGCACGCTTTTAGAATTATTCTTCAGCAGCTAGGTAGGCTTGGTTTATCGTATTATGGAGTGAGTATTGATATAGCATTTACATTGGTAATTTTCCAGTTAGGGGCCGGGATACTAGTCTGAAGCCCCGTTATTGTTACACTTTGGCTTATAGCCGTTTTTGCTGGACTTATCAATCAAGACTCAAACTTGGGACTACGTGAGCCCCACCTGTGTGTTTCATGCCAACTCTGGACTGTATTATGATATGGTACAAGTAGAACCTTTGATGCATATTATCTATATGTAGACTCTGGACCGTAGTGAGGTTGGGGAGGGGATTATACTAGTTATTAGGGCTTACTAGCCATCCCCGAATTTTCTGTTTGGTGGCCTATAGGCTGATCCAATGTAGACTTCTTATTTTCTCTTGATATGTATGTTTTATCATTATAGTTATACTGTGATTATTACTTTCTTCTGATGTTGTATGATATTTGATAGAGCAAGGTTATGGGTTGATAGGGGAAGCTGGACTTGACCTGTCTCTTCTACTATGCATATTTATGGGCTCGAGCTGGGATTTAGTATTTCTGCTTGA
>JBDJHY010277896.1:0-10247 GCA_039654485.1 Withania somnifera
AAACTTGTACAATGTGACTTTCGAACGACGCTTTATGCATCCACATTTATTAGTGGCATACTAAAATAGCATATATTATTAATCTAAACATTACTAGAATAAGAACATGCACTCATAAATATATTACTAAATACAACTATGAAGAAACAGACAAAGAGATGCTCTGGATTATGATATTGTAAAGTATGAATCCAACTACTCTTATTTGGGGTACAAGACATTAAACTAATGAAGTGGTTGTTCATACATTGCTTTTGGTCATGCAAGAAACTGGTTGTTCAATAATAATAACTAATCACAGCTTCCAAAGTATGCAAGTCAAAACTCTTTTTTTTAATCACAATTCATTAATTAAAGAATCTAACAGATCTTGAAAGCACATGTACAAACGATATGTAAAGATTTGATGCTATCTTAATTTAATTGCAAGATAACTTTAGGTTGTCAATGGTACTTCCTCCATTATCTTTTTTTTCTTAAATTAATTGGAAGATAGCTTTAGGTTGTCAATGGAACTACCCTTCTAGTTTTGTTATGTTTCCTTCTCTCTGTGGAGTCGGTAGAGAGCCAAGATTTTTCACAAGGGGATTTAAAATATAAAGATGTGTACACGCACAAAAAAGCCAAAGAGATTCAACATATAGTATATGTACGTAAAAGAAATTGAATCCAACTGAACCTATCTACATAGCGCCCTGCAAAGGATGTCAATCGACTCCCCTTGAACAAGGTTGGCTCTGTCTCTGTGTGGGGTAAACTCAAGTTTATAATTTTTTTTGAAAAAAAAAAAATGCAATGTTAATTGATATTGCTTCATTCCATTCATTTAAGATTTTAGAGTTCCATAAGGTCCTCGCAACTAAATCCATAAATTTTTAATCACACTAAGTTCCAGAGTAAAAGTCATTGACTATAATATATTCAACATTTTTATGTAGTCTATTTTATAAATTCATTAGCCAAACAGAATATATAAAGACAGAAAAGAAAAGGAAAGTAGAAAATCCAGGAAGCAAATGAAATTGAAAGTACCTGTCGATTCTAGCCAAAACATTTTCAGAAGACATGATTACAACTGGAACTTCCCTAAAAGATGAACCCTGTTTCACAAATACAAGTTTGGAAACCTAAGTACATTGATTAAATATTCCCTACCTATAAGAAACTCAAACATTAATCTATTAAGCAAAAAAGGCAAGCCGGTACACTAACGCTCCCGCTATGCCCAGGATTTGGGAAAAAGACGAACTACAATGGTCTATTGTATACGGCCTTATCCTGCATTTCTACAAGAAATTGTACTTTCATGACTTAAAACCGTGACCTCCCGGTCTCATAAGACCAACTTTACAAATTAAGTCAAGGCTCCACTTTTTTTATAAGCAAAGGACGGCCCGGTACACTAAAGCTCCCGCTATGTTCAGGGTCAGCAAAGAACCGGACAATAAGGGTCTACTCTAAACCGTCTTACCCCGCATTTCTTGCATGCAAAAAACTATTTCCACAACTTAAACCCATAACGTCCTAGCAACACAAGGCTCTCCTTCATTTCAAGGAAACTAAATTAAATGAACAGTAAAAAGAAAGGGCAAAACAAGGACCTTAATCTTTTTGAGCAAATCATAACCAGTCATTCCAGGCATACAATAATCTGTAATTATCATATCCACCTTCAAACCCTAACATAAAAATAAAATAAAAAAAGAGAGACAAAAATAAAAAAAATCCATAAAAAAAGAAAACCTCAATTTCACTTTAAATGATCCACAAAAAATTACAAAAATTTCCTTACATCAATGCTAACAGAGCTGTCTTCTCCATCCAATCCAAGATATTTCAATGCTCTCATCCCACTATCCACAGTAGTCACTGTGCAATTTCAACCACACCATTCAAAATTTCATACAATTAAAGAAACTAAAATTGAGCTAAAAATCCCATATTTGCATTAAAAAAAAATACAGCTAAATATCCCAAATTTTCATTTCAAAAAACATACAGCAAAAACTCCCAAATTGTCATTTTTTAAAAAATAAATAAATAAATAAATAAAGATGCATAAACCCAAGTTTTCATTTAAAAACTAACAATAAAATACATCTAAAAATCCCAAACTTTCATTAAGAAAACTAAGATACAGCTAAAAATTCCAAATTTCATTTAAAAAAAAATACAGCAAAAAATCCCAAATTATCATTTTTTTAACAAACCAGATTTTCATTTAAAGAATAACAATAAAATACAGCTAAAATCCTAAATTTTTATTTGAAAAAAAAAAACTAAATTCAGTTGAAAATGAATACAAAATTTTCACCTTTACAAGAAGTAATTTTGAGGAGACGTTCAATGACAATTCTGTCAACGAGACTATCATCAACAGCAAGAACATGAACATCATGAGTAGTCTTATTTAACTCATCCAACTCCTCTACTTTCTCAGCCTTACGCCGCCGTGAAAACACACCGTTTCTTGCCATTTCAGTAGCCAACACTAACAATAAATTCAACAAAAATATGTGGGAAATTGTAAGTTGTAGAATATTTACAAGGAGGAGGAGGAGGAAATAGAGAACATAAAAAGAAAGGGGAGTGTATGTGTGTGTGTGAGTGTGTGTGTGTTGTGTAATATAAATGTCTGTCTCTCTCTCTCTCTTCTTCATGTCTCTTGTTTTTCCTTTCAAATTTTTATTATATAATTTTTCCGCTTCTTTTAATTTATTATCAAAATATGTATTTTATGTTTTACATAGTAAATCTAAGAGCATAAAATTTGAACAACTATACATATTCTTAATTAAAAAATTATAACAAGATACTCAAATTGAGATAAATTTTTTATAAGTGAATAATTTATAATTATAAATTTAAAAATTAAAATGAATATATAGAGAGAGAAATAAAAGGTGAGATTCTGAAATCCACTTTGTTGCTCTGCTGATTTGATATTTTTCCCATATTCACGCGAGTTATTACATATTCCTCCAATTTTCTTTTAATTTTAAAGTTGACCTAACGTCAATTTAAGAATCAGCCGTCAAATCAAAGGTGGGAGAGGCGGAAAATGTAACCACACGGTTATAGTTATACTCAATAATAAATTTAAATAAGTTAAACATTTACTTTTCACATTTAAAACCTTTTTTTTTTTTTTTTTAGAAAAAGAATATACTAGGAAACCTTTTAAACAGTATTGAAAATTTTAAAGCCCATTTAAAAAGCCATCTAGTAATTGAAATTGGTCGATCTCATAATTATACAATCTAGTAACTATTACATAATATAATAATTATCATAATTTATCTGTTTATACTTTGTCATAATGGTAATTACAATATAATTATAAGTGTACGATTGAGTTGCACGAGTTTAATTATATAGTGTAATTAAAATAAAAAATTAATTATTAAAAACTATGAATTAATATTGACAAATAACAATCTTTACAAAATGATACTAAATTAGGTACTTTAGTTATATTTAATCTCTTAAAAATATTAAGTTAATAAACATGAAATGCATGTTCGGAAAAAAATTAATATTATAAATATAATGTTATACAGTTATGAAAACATTTGATTAAAATATAATCTACCAATTTTAACTAAAAATGAATGATTTGTAACATAAAATTCTAATTCAATACTACTAAAAAAATAAATTAAAACCAAAAATATGACATAAGTTTAAATTCAAAATCGAAAATTAGTATAATACTCTTATGTCAAATTTCAACATAACATACATAGATATAATTCAAAAGAACAGAAAAATGCAAGTTTATAACCCTATTCAACAATAAATTCAGCTTTGATTTAAAAATTAGAATATTAATATAACTATGCTAAATAAAAAAAATTAGAAGAACAATTGCATGGTATCACAAGAAGTAAAGGTTAAAAAATGAGAAGTAAAGAAATGAAATATAAATAATATAAAATAAAAAAAATATTTTATAAATATCAAAATAATAAAAATAAAAACAATTTAAAATAATAGGAATAAAAATAAATTATAAAAAAATAAAAATTAAAAGTAATCTTGTAATTACACTATATAATTGTCAATAATTCACATCTCTGAGAATTAAAAAGTGTACTAAATCCTTGCTAATTACACTCAATTACCTGCTAATCAAGTAATTATCTAACCAATCAATGAACTAAATTGTATAATTACATTCAATTAACATCAAATTCAATTTTCAAAATGAACATGCCCTACGTAAATTATAGTTAATCGGTTTAATTTTTTGTAATGTATGTGTATAGGTACCAATTAGTTACGGTGAACATATTAAGTTAATGGTTGATATATATGAGACCATGAAACATGGTAGCAATGCTTATTCATTTGTAATGCTTTTTCGTGTGTGATTTGCAATGATTACATTGAAAGGGGCACATATAAAAATAACAAATGAGAATTTCTTTGTCATCGAAAAGTTCGTTCCTTAATCTAAGTTAGTCGGGATGATATTATGCACGTAGGTTATAGAGAAGAAGAAGAAGGAGGTAGAAGAAATGAGAGTTAATTCGTATTCATATTTGAGGGGAAAAATCTGATATTTATAGCCAATGAAGAAGTAGTATGAAGAGGTACTTATTGTGTTTTATCGAAAAAGTCACAACTCATGAAAAAAGACATAACTTATGGGAAGAGTCACAACTCATCGAAAAGGTTATAACTATTCAAAGTGAAAAATGTCTATTAAAATTGCATCCTTTCTATTGATGCCTTTTCACCAAGACGCATACTTATTTCTGATTCATACCTCTTAAATCCCAACAATCTCCCACATGAAATAGGAATGTTATAATACAGAGAAATATATAAACATGTGTGCGATTTACAAGCAAAGACTAATTGCATTTGGATAAGTAGGTTTTCTTTTAAACTTTTACAGTGAACTCATATCAGATGCACTTGATCAATCGATAGTTGTGATACGTTGGAACTGTCAAACTTTGATGTACACTTAGACAACATAATCATACAACTAGCCTTTAATCATCAATAGTTCTCACAATTTTATTTGTTTCAGCAATGAATACTTCTCAATTTTATGAGTACGTACAGAATCGGCCTTTACGTACATTCTTCTTGAAGCGGCTTGCACTTCACACATTTCATAGATAAACTATTTGGTCATATTTGTCAAACTTAGAAATCATTAAAAACATAAATCCTTACAGATTTATGAACATTGTCTTCATCACGAGAATAACTTAAGTGATTTTACAATGTTGGAGCATCATTCATAACTTTATTTGATATCCTTGAACCTAACTCTTGAAATCTCCAATATGCAAGTTAGAATTACCACCATGATGACTTGTCCTAGGACTTAAACTCATTCCCCTTGATGATTTTTCAACTCCCTCTCTAGTTAAACCTTTTGTTAGTGGATCTGACACATTATCATTTGACTTTTCATAGTCAATTGTAGAGAGTAATTGTCTAACGGTATTGTGTCTTCATCTTATATGACGAGATTTACCATTATAAATAGTGCTCCTAGCCCTACCTACTGTTGTTTGGCTATTGCAGTGTCTGCATACAGGTGTCAATGGTTTGGGCTAGAAAGGAATATATTCCAAGAAATTCTAGACGAAATTTGCTTCTTTACCAATCTTATCTAAAGTTATGAACTCATATTCCATTGTAGAGCGGGCTATATATGTTTGTTTAAATGGTTTTCAAGACATAAATCCTCCACCAAGAGTAAATATATATATCCACCTGTGGATTTAACTTCAGATGACCTAGTGATCCAATTTGCATTACTATATCCTTCAAGTACCGCAGGATATCTTTCATAATGTAAAGCA
The DNA here is from genome assembly GCA_039654485.1 of Withania somnifera. NCBI lineage: Eukaryota > Viridiplantae > Streptophyta > Magnoliopsida > Solanales > Solanaceae > Withania > Withania somnifera. Next base: position 5,829 of record JBDJHY010277896.1, read on the forward strand.
TAATTTTGAGTATGTTTTAGCTAACCCAAAGCTCTCTTCGTTGCATACAGTGAGTTTGATTAGGATTACTTATGTACCAAATCAGTTTACTAACAGCACATGTTATATCTAGTCGCGTACAATTCATGATATACATTAAACTTTTCAAAACTCTTGTATATTTCAATTGTGAGACACTTTCACCTTCATTCTTTCAAAGTGCAAAGCTCATATCTATTGGTGTCTTGACAATATTGAAATTCAAATACTTGAACTTGTCAAGTACCTTTTCAATGTAATGAGACTGTGACATTGCTAAACACTAAGGAGTTCTATGAATTCTTATCCATAAGATTACATCGGCAACTCTCATGTCTCTCATATCAAACTTGCTTGCCAGGATACGCTTTGTAGCATTTATGTTAGAAATGTCTTTATTGATGATCAACATATCATTCACATAAAAATAGATAGTGACTTGATGACTTGGTGTGTTTTTAATGTCGACATATTTATCACACTCATTAATTTTGAATACATTTGCCAACATTGTTTGGTCAAACTTTGCATGTCATTGTTTGGGTGTTTGTTTCAGTCCATAGAATGTTAACAAGTTTTCACGCTTTTCTTTCTTTTTCTAAAACCACAAAACCTTTAGTCTGTTCCATATAATTGTCTTCCTCTAATTCTCCATTTAAGAAAGTCGTCTTCACATTTATTTGATGGACGTTATTCTAGTTACCGGTAAATATGTGTCAAAATTGTCAAGACCTTCCTTTTTTCTATAACCTTTGACAATACGTTTTGGCTTATATTTTTCAATAGTTTTATCAACTTTCATTTTTCTTTTAAAGATCCATTTTGAATCTAAAGGTTTATTTTCAGGAGGAAGATCAACCAACTCCCACGTATGGTTGTTTAAGATTGATTTTATCTCACTGTTGACTGTCTCTTTACAAAATAAAATGAATCCATATAAGACATGAATTATTTAAATGTTTGAGGTTCATCTTCAAGAAGAAATATTACAAAAGGAGATTCCCTTAAGGCTAATCTCCAAAAGGTTTTAATCTCCAGAACCTAAAATACAGATATAACGATAATTTCCTTAAGATTATTAGGAAAAATATAAACATATAGAATGTATATCTGTATTTATAAACAAGAACCAATAAGATGTAAAATTAGCAAGAACAATAACTTTGTTCAAATATAAACTAAAAAAGTATTAACAACATGCAAACATCAGCAAACTTAAATAACATGAAAAAATACATTAACAATTTCAAGAAAAATTGTAAATAAGTATGATCAAGTCCACTGAATTCACAGTGTGTCCTTAAAGAAATGATTCCACTTGAGTACCCGAGGTTAAGGAATAGACCTTCCCAAGATAAAATGATCAACTTCGACTAAATAGTGGTACCTCAAATTAAGTCGAAGGCGAACTCACTCAACGGAGAAGATCATACAAGATAATTTAAGTAAGAAATGTAGAAGAATATGATTAAATATTTTTTTATTTTTCAATATCCGAAGAACAATCAGATATATATATATAGCCATAAAATGTCTTTTCGAAAGAGACACAAAGTACATGAAAGTTGCAACTTTTCCAGATGAAAAGTTGCAGTGGCTCAGAGGTATGCGGACTCATTGTGCGACCTGGTATGCTGTCCACATATTGAAGGAAAAATTATTGAATTCATTTTTGGGATCAAATCATTGTTAATTGTCCCAAAAGACCTTTCCTCAATCGTTTTCCAAATCAAAATTGAAATCCAAAGCCGAGTGATGGCGACGACAGTACAAGGCATTACTTCTTTTTTGCTCATTATTAGCTAGAAGAAGTGAAACTCAATATAAGCATAAGATTGTTCACTTCTCACATCAATGTGGGAGAAATGATTCTACAATTTCATATTTGAATTTTCCTCCACTTCTTTTCCTCCATATTTCACTCTATTTTTCATTTTCCATTAACTTTTCATTTTTCATCTATTAATTCAAGATAAAAATCTCAAAAATAATTAATTACTTTAAGTGTGTCACAACTTGAGACTAATACAATATCTAACATAAATAAAACCAAAAACTAAGCACACTAGCGTCTTAAGTGTTCACACAAAACCAGAGAATATAAAACATGTTTACATACAGTTTCGTTTCACTTAATATCATTGATTATATAACACATAGTTAACACATCATAAAATACTTCTGGGTTAATCTAAAATTAATTTATTTAAATACAATTGTTTTAAAATGCTTTTTATAAAAAGTATTTTTAGTAAAAAAGTAGTATGTGTTTAGCTAATTAATTTTAAAGTTCTTTTGCGCAGCAATTTGTGTCTAATAAGTCTTTAAAAAGTTCTTTTAAACATATTTTTTTCTGAAGTGTTTTTAGAAAAAACAATGCATTTAGAGAATTTTTTTTTTTTTAAATTTTTGAAAAGCAGTTTCTGCTAATTCCCAAAATACAGTTATTTTCTTTTTTTTAAAAACCTGATCAAACACCTCACTATTTTAAAGTAATTATTTTTAAAAAATAATAACCAAATATGTTACCAAACTATTATTTTCATAAACAGGAATTACTCAAAGGAAAGGAAATGGAATGGAACTTCGGCCTTAAACTTTTGCCGTTACCCCTTATAGCTTCTCAAACTTTTTAACTGTAGTACTACTTTAATTTGATGGAAGGAGTTTTAGAAATAGCAAATTGAAGGCTAAAATTATTTTTCTATAGTTATATTTTGCTAATTAAAATCCATAATTACATATATATATAAAATTTGGTATAGATAAACCAAAAAAACATTAAATCTCCACATACATATATAACAGATTTTGACATATGATATGTACAAAATTTATCTGTAAATGTATACCTAAATTAGGTAGCTACAATAGCTACAAATTATAATTTTTGAAATTATAACTATGTATCATAATTAAAGGCTAATGTTTGCCATAAATATAATTTTCTCAATTTGATATTATATTGTTGTAAGGCCTGTTAAAAGAGAAAGTGTATCCAATTAATTTATTTTTCATCCAATCCTCTATATTTAATTACAATTCTTGGTGTATTACAAAATCAGTTAAACAAGAATGTTCTGTATTAACATCGGTTGCATTATGCTTGAAGTTTTACCACTTATTGTAGCTAATGCGTACAGCTAAAAGAAGCAATATATTTAAAGTATTTATCTTATCAATGTAACACCACTAAAAATATGTGCAAATTTTTTTAAAAATTTTGAGTCAAAAGTATTATTTTATAAATCTTTTTAAGGATGTATTCATATGCTCAATCGAATATATTAATGATTCATAACTTAAATGAATTTAAATAATATTAATGTACTGACAAGAGAATGTATTGTTTTACGTCATTCCCCATTTACGAAAACAAATTCTTTTTATACATTCATTTATGTGCAAGAGTATTTACGCTGAAGCTGTCCCTTCGGGGACATCCGATATTTGGAATGATACAAAAGAAATTAGCATGACCCCAGTACAACGATGACAAGCACAAAATGAAAAATGGTCTAATTTTTTTATTAAAAAAAAAATTACGTTGAAGTTTAGCTCTAATATAGAGTTTAACAATTAATTAACTTGGTTATAACGAAGGATTCACCAAATCAGTGATAATAATATGTACGTTTCTCTCTTAGTTATGGTTGATTACTAAATTATTATGTAATTTTACCTAAATTTACACTTAATCAAATAATAAATTTAGTTAATGTGATGTAACATGCTTCTACTTACATTAGAAAAGATGTTAAATCTATTGAATGGAAATCTCAGAGGAGGAGAGAGTTTTCAGAAAGTCCATGCAATAATAATACAAGAAATAAACATTTTATGGAGTCCATTTTAGTAGAATAATTTGCCTTATCCGTGTTTGAAGGAACAAAAAAAAAAAAAAAGAAACATAAAACTTCAAACTTCACAGCTACAACTGGTGTACAGGTTACAAAAAATAAACATAAACATCAAACTTCACATCAATAAAATTTTACCCATATACTCATACAACTGTCAAACGGTTTTAAGCTGTGAGCATTAGTATTAATTAATTATAACTTTATATCTCCACAAATTCTGTAAACCCCTCTAGAAGAGCTTTTCTTTTGACACAACACAATTTTTCTTTTAAAAAAGAAGTTAAAAAGAAATGTCACATCCGGCAAACTATTCAACACCAATTTCATTCTAAGTTAAAAAAAAAAAGATATTTTGGTGTCCAAATTATTTTATATTTAAGCAGGATTTGAAAAAGAGTCGTATTACTCTAATTAAGAGGTATAATGCATATAATATATCCTAATATAAATATTAATAATTATTTTTATGGCTCGTAAAATGATCACATGAACACAAATTTAGTCATGTTGTATAACTAAATTTCAATTTCTAAATGAG
>JBDJHY010277917.1:0-10246 GCA_039654485.1 Withania somnifera
TCCTTTTATTTTACTTGGTTTGGGCCCTAATTTATCCCATTAGAATAAACCTAACTTTTGTACACTACTATGAGTAGGTGACATACCTACTTAACCTATTTAAGTTAAGAAAGTAGGTGACTTACTTGTTAGCTTGAATACATCAAGCAAGAACCTTAATACTTTATTCTATTTTTACACTACAATCCTTTTAATTTAATCTAACACTTATATACACCTAAATATTTTAAACCGTGGTTTCAAATAACACATTATGATCTCACTTTTAAATACTTTAAAAATTGACATTACTTAACCGTGTTGCGCAAAATGTAGGGTTGTTCCTTAAACCCATTTTACCATCACTAGTCGTATAAGACATCAATTCAATATACTTATATGAAAGATCCACATCAAGTTCCATATACAAGTAGTAGACATATAATACGGGGTGTTACATCCTCCCTCTCCCCTTTGAATCATTCGTCCTCAAATGAAAAGTACAACTAATTTAGAATTTTTCAAGTTTGCCTAAGCCCCCTTTATACCTAGGATTATCCCAAAGTTAGACAAACATCTAGGAATATATAGAAAAGCCTCATAGTACATTTAGTGGATATTGCACATGAAATAATATTAAAAATATGACCCCTCTCTTAGTTCACTTTAGCTATTTTAATATAATATTCCTTTTTTTAATACTTGGAAAAGTAGAACACTCTATCAAAGAGATACAAATCATATATCCAAGAACATCACATGTGAGTGAGATCTCAAATAAACAAATGCTAGTGGAATAAGGATTCAGGATGGGTTTTGGCTTCTCTATTGCATCCTACTCTATGAGTGGATCATTTTATATCTTTCACCTTACTCTCGAGCCTAACAATAGAAATAGCTACAGGGAGAAGTTTAAATGATATGTTCTTAGTTACTTTCCTATCTTTAAGGCAAATATTAAAGAATGGGTATCCCAAATATTTTTATCATGATCGACACCTAAAATGATAGTTCTGGTTATAAGTAACCCTTTATTGTAAGGCCTACCATATTAAGACCTCAACTTATTCTCTTTTGAATCTTATGATGCTTTTCACAGGTGAATCTTATAAGAAAAAAGAGTTGTCAATGTGAAACCTAAATTTTTGTGCCTTCCCTTTGGATAAGTTATTATGCTAAGACGTTTGTGTATGAATAAGGGTCATGCTGAAATTTGTATATATGCCAAACCATTTCTTACCAAACCCACACTTTATTGTGCTATAAAGGAACCTTATCCTACACTTTTTGATACATAAATTAATAAGCAAAAATAGGTATATAGCATATAGAAGAATAAGTCGTGTAAAATTTATGACACATAAAGATATTAGCATAAATCAAGCACTTAACATATGAACTTATGAGTCTAATAAGTTATGACATATGGAAAATTGGACCCCAAAAATCTGTGAATGTGCAAGTAAATTATGCAAGCATTTATCAGACATAAATAAAAATTATAAAGTAGTGTATAAGTAAATGAGTTATGAAACATGTAGCATGTAGGAAGATAAATTATAAGTGATGAAAAGTATGTGGAACAGTGGGGCAACACATGTAGCAAATGGACAAGCTGAGAAAATGATGCATGATTCTAAAGCTATGAAAACATATAAAATATAGAAGCAGTAGACTGCAAGAATGTAGCCATATAAGAAAATGAACTAAGAAACACAAATCACGTTGATAAAGTGGGCTATATTGCATTGGTAGGTAAACTAAAACACAAAAATGTACACATATGAAATAAGCAAGTGAGTAATCTAACTCATGGGCATATATAGTTATAAGGCCTATAATAAGAAAGTATTCTATGAAGCATGTAACGTGAAGATGAGTGATATGGGGAACATATAACCCATGAGCACTAGCATATAATCAATTAATCTTCAATGCACATCAAATATGTACAAGTGAGTTGTGCTAACTAATCGATAAAATATGTAACATGTAGGAAAATGTCTTAATATGTAAGGAGGTGATCCATAAGGTGAAAATCCATTTAATTGGACAAGTAACATGGATAACTGTGTAACAAACCAAAGCCTTTAGAGACTAGGGGACATTTTATAGAACCACTCTACCATACTAAGTGCAACTATCATATAAAATTGATTTCATATCTAATCTCTTCATTCCCTAAGACGTCTTCTTATAGGTGTCCCATTATTGGAACTTGGCCTCCTTCTAAGTCAATATAGTCACAATAATTAAGATAGAGAAGGAATCTTCAATTGTCCCTCTATTGGAGTAAGAGGTCGAGGACAACATTACCTTCATTACTAGCATGTGGTACATCACTAAATTTTTTATACCTTATAAGGTTTCAAATATGAAACTGAATGATTAAATTTGAATACACAATAATAAATAAACCCTTATCTATGGCTAAATAATATGTGAATGTCAAGTTCTTGTGAACTTGTATCATATTTTAGCCACTTTGGGCTTATGTAGATAGGTACGACCATGGTAGATGATTTTTATATAACAATTGAGGGTTCTTTAACTTTGTTCCAATGCAAGAAAGCAAATAAAAACAACTATCATATGATCAACATTATTTTCCCTTAATTGGACTATAATTGATGAATTATTATGGGCATATATCATATGAATCCTATGTTGTCTCTATTCGAGTTGATGGAAGTCTATGCATACATATAATAATCCACTCCCTTTTTGTACTAATTGTGTAGATGAACTAGGTCAATGTATCTTCTAAAACACATAACATCCCTATTACTATGTATAAGGGATTTGACATATCCCATATCTTTGTACCCAGAAGTCTTATGCATATTTTGGTTTGTGTCATTCAAGTATAATTCTAACATACTTCCTAGCTGAAAAATACCCTATCAATCAAAACTACTAGCTTCATGTATTCTAATCCCACAATTACAATCTTACTAATCATTAAGAATTTGAAGTATCGAATATATTATTCACAATCTTACTCAAAGTCAATACTAATCCCTTGTATCAAAAGCATAGATTAGAGTAGGAACGACGAACACATACCTTATGCAACAGTTAGTACACTTATCCTTTTGTTTTCTAACTGTAGACATGTTATTATTACTTATTGGGGGAGGTCATATGCATATAATTTTTAAAAGACACCTAGTATCCTGCATGATATATACAAATATATTGTCCTTATAAATTGACTAGAAGTATCTCTAGTAATAATCCCTCATTGATAAGTTCACCTTCGAGACCATGGTACTGCCCTATTTCATCTAATGTGAGGCTAGTTTAGTGGCACTTATTTCCAATACATACGTAACACTGAAATCCAATGTATTTACCAATAAAGTATAGAATCTCCTTGATAGGATTAAGTCCTATACCCATTGAAGGAGTCATGTGGAGGAAATCTCAAACCCATGAATATTCACATCCTCTTAAGAATTACTAGGAAATGTTGCAAGCCATTTGTATGACTAGGTAACCATTTATTATGTATGGACACGAATGACCCTATTATTTCTTACTTAAATAATCCAAGATGATACAAGTAGCATAAAAGAAATTCTAGCTACAAGTATCATAAAAGCCTTTAAAATACTTTCTATTATAGACTGCGAGGTTCTAGCTAAGTCGGCTTACATATGAAATTGAGTTGTATATTTGAGAAATGGTTAGGGTTCATGTAGTACCAATTTCCATTATTTTAGTTAGGGGTACTCTTTTTACATCTTGATCTTGGAGGATAGTTCAGAGAGAGGTGGGTTTTGAGGTGGCATTATTTACCAATTTCCATCCTTAGACCAATGGACAGTCCTAGAGGATTATTTAGGTGCTTCAATCTATGTTGCAAGCTTGTGCCTTTGATTTTGGAGGTAGTTGGGATAGATACTTTGCTTTATCAGAGTTCTCATAAAATAACATTTATCACTCCAATATTCAAATGACAACGTTTGAGGCCTTGTATGACAGGTGTTGCAGATCACTTATTAACTGTTTTTATGGTAGGAAGACCTCACCCAAAAGTTCTGATTGGATTCATAATATAGTGGATAATTTCAGAGTTATTCAAGATAATCTTCGAACAACTCAAAATAATCAGAAGTCGTATGCAAATCGTAGGCCTTGGCCCTTGGAGTTTAGTGTTGGTGATATGTGTTCTTGCGTATTTCGGGGATGAAGGGAATTATGAGATTTGGTAGGAGGGATAAGCTTAGCCCCAGGTTCACTGTAGGAGGGATAAGCTTAGCCCCAGGTTCATTGGGACTTATGAGATTATAGAGGGGTTGGAGTTGTTTCTGATACACTTGATTTACCTTCAGAGTTAGCTTTTATGCATCTATTATTTCACTTATCAATGCTTCTCCAGACACATCTTATGTTCTTTTTCAAGATTCTACTCATCTTGATAATCATTTGAACTATGTTGAGGAGCCTGAGTACATTTCTAAAAGAGAAGTGAGACGATTCAACTATAGGGAGATTCCTATGGTGAAGGTTTGTTGGGAACGCCGACTAGTTAGGGAGGTTACCTAGGAGACAGAGCGTGATATGTGGGACTGCTATCCATATTTGTTCAATCCTTTTGGTATTAATCTCTAAACTTTTTAGTATGAAAGTCCTTTTTAGTTGTAGATGTTTTAATGACCCTCGTGGCCATTTCCTTTCCTTTCGAATTTTCCATGTATAGTGCTTTTTGTTAGTTTCCCCATGTCATTTATGACTTTCTAGTACAGTTAGTTTGGTTCCTTGATATTTAAATAGCTTGTTATCTTAGTTTTCCTAAACCTGGAATAGTGGAACTTGAGAGTAAATTCTTAGTAAACGAGATCAAAATCAAATTCTAACAGTTTCGTAGATTAGAGTTAGTCCCTTTTTTTGGAGAAAAATTCCGTTAGCTCCAAAATGTTGACTTTGGTATACTTGAGCTTTTGTTAATGTCCTGGGATTTTTATTTTGAGTTTGAGCTATTTTGTAGAAATTAGGTTAAATTAGTGTTTATTTTGGAAACTGGGATCGCTTTTGATGATCAGAGTACTGATCAAAATTCTGATGCTTCTGTTAACTATGGAATATTTATTTTTGTCGATTGGGTTCATTGGTGTGTTTCTCGTGGTGTCTGGGACCTTTTTGGGGTCTGTATGGAAAGTTAGAAAGTTGCTAGTTTTGGTTAAGTTTGTCTTGGGCATTATTTTTGCTTAAATGATCTCGTAAGGTCATCTCAATGATTCCATTGAGTCCAAAATGTCATTTTTATGCATTTTGCATATTCAATTTGTCATAATCTCTGCCTAATTTAATTCTGAGACGTCATTTAGATTTTTTAGAATTAATGTTGCACAATAGTTTTGCTGTCAAAACAACAATCTCAGTTCCTTCTTTGTGATTGCGGGGCATTGGTAGAATTTGTAGAGGGCTTCCTCCTCCTTTTTTGTATTCATAGTCCCTTTGTCACACTTAAGAAGGGTTTTTTCCTGGGTCGAGGCAGTCATTCTTCTTCGCGATCATAGAGAATAGTCGCTTTAGTTAAGACCTGGATAGTCCACAGGCTGCGATAACTAGGGCCTGTCCACATTCACGAAGGCCTATGACCAGGACTATATATCATTGTTTCCATTCATTTTCCCATTTAATAGATATATTTTCCTCCATAGTTATATGTATACTTTGCTCAATTAAGAAGTATTGCTAGAGTATTGATGTGGCATCGTGGAAGAGCATTAGGGACCCTGTTGTGAGCATTTATTCACCATTTTTAGGTTTGGTTATGACTCCTTTTCGTGTACTAATTCTTAAATTATTTTCCTCTTTACACAAAATTCTCTTTTCCATTTGAGGACCTATTTGAGGTCTGATTGACATCATTTTCGACTATGTGTGATACGAGCATGGATGACACCAATCATGATATACCTTTGTTGCAAGGTGTAGTCAAGAGGATCCAATGCTAGGATATTTCTAAAGGGATAAAAGGAGCTCCAAATGGTAGCTGTGTGGATCAATAGGAGAAATCTCAAGTTTGGAAGATAGCTTGGGAAAGATGGAAAACTTCAAGGACTTTATTTGGGGAGACCCAAACTTGAGGGGTCAATATTACAAAATCAACACTTGAAGGATTGCTTTGTAGTATTAGGTTACTTATAGGACAAAGTGTAATTTATGTAAAAAAAATTAGTATAAATATTTGGCCTTAGTTTATTTTCATGGGAACAGATATTTTTGAGAATTGACATTAAAAGTCAGAAGACTTTATTAAAGCTATTGGAGATTTTAGGGTAGATTGTAGGGTTACAATCTAGGCTTAGCAACGGGTTCTATTCCATTGTTGGTTTCGTAATACTTTAATTTTTCATTTTGGATGCTCATTTGTGGATTCCACTGAGTTTCCATTTCTTAAATTACAATTTACTTCCCACCTTCTATATTCATGGATTCAGGTATCTTTCTATTCTTGTCTTCTCATCTTATCACTCATTTTATCATTGATACCTATCGTGATCGATCACTGGAATGATAGAATTCCATTATGATAAGCATCATGACGTGATGCTTATCATGATGGAACACTGTTAAGCAATCGATTTTTGTTTAATAGCTGGGTTGGGTATTTCATGAAAAACCTAAAGCTCGACCCAATTCACTTCCCATTAATACCTTAAATCGTTTTTCCCACAACCCAACTAGTAACGTAGTTTTTTTATTTTATTTTATTTTTAAAAAAGTATCACTTTTGTTTTTTTGTGTTGTTTTTGTGTTTCTTGCAGGTTAGGGGAATTTTGAGTACCCGCACTTAAGATAAGGACATTGGAAGATTGCAAAAGTTATCTAGATGGTTGGAACTAAGTGTGGGGTGCCCACATGAAGAACCACAAATGAGAGAAGTCTGAGTATCTCATGCCATGAGTTGCTAGTGCGTCGGCCTTTGGCCTCAGGGAGTATTTCCAACCCTTGTTTTATATTTTTTATTGCTTTGAGGACAAAGCATGATTTTAAGTGTGGGGTGGGATATCTTCCTATATTATTTTAGGGTGAAGTATGTTATATGAGTTTTATTTTATTTTTTAGTAAAAGCATACTTCATCCACCCCTTGGTTTTTCTTTTCGGTTCTTTTCCGAGGGGGGCCCTTTGAACCGAATATGTTTAAGTATTTTTCTTTTTTAGGAATAGTTTTATTTTTTAGAAGTAGTAGTTTTTACTTTTTCTAGGAAGAAAAGAAGTACCAGTTGACTTGGTTGATACAAATAATATAGGCCTGAGCTGGAGTAATACGTTCCTGTAAGTGCTTAAGTGTTAAATTAAATGATGAATTGTCTGACAACTAGGCTCATGGAATGTGACTCTGTACATAACTTTTCTTATTTTATAGTTTGTGATGACTCTTTTTGTTTTAGAAGTAGAATTGATCCTTCTTGATTGAGACTTGTGCCAAGTGAGGTGAGCATTCTTTCATATTCCATGTTTTTCTTCATAGTCTAGAACTTGCCCTACATGTTATTGAAGAGAATAAAAGTATTGCTGATTAGAAGATGATATAGGCCCTCAATGATATGTCTTCTGAATTTTAGCCTATGTCGATATTATATCACTAGTTAGCCCCTTTTAGTCTGTAGCCTATTCTTTGATAGAAGTATTTTTGCCTTGATCCTTTCATTGAATCCCTGATTTTTACACCCTGCTTCCTTTAGCATTGTAGCATAGACTAAGTTTTAATTGTTGAATTTGAAGAAAGGATGGTCAATTGTAAAAGGTGACCAATAGAAGGTTTTGTTATGAAAAGGCCCTATTTGAGAGAATATGGTATGAAGAAAAGGTATGGTAAAAAAAATTGATTGAAATATTCTTGATATGATAAGATATCTGGTTAATATAATTGATGAGAGGGCTAAGAAAAAATTATGTGAAGAAATAATTGGTGACGAAGTTTAAAAAGTAAAAAGTTCTTAGGGAAGTATAAGTCATTATTAAATAATTTTCCTACCCGTCTCTTAGCCAACATTACAACCCATTATAGTCTTATTTTATTCTATTAGAGCATGCTTAATTAGTGGAGATCTACATAATGAGCAAGACATGGTACTTTGTGTATACATGTAAATTCTTTCTGAGTGCGAGAGTTGTGCTTGGTTGCTAAGTCCTTAAATTATGTTTAATTCTTTGAATTGAGTGTGTGGACTACTTCGTCTTGTGAGGGAACATGTTTCATCATAGATTGGTGATTTTATTAACTTTTTTTGACAAGATTAGGGGATCAAACTTAAATTTGACGAGTTAGAGTCTATCCATACGGTTAGGAGGTTAGGATTTTGTTATTTGTTTTTATATTTTGCACAATGATCAGCGAATGTATACTTGATTTTGTAAACTGCATATGGATTTATTGTTTGTATCAACCGTAGCGATGGTTTTTCTGGTATGCTTTAGGTGGTTTAGATTTACTGCCTGTTCGAGAAAGATAGCGTAAGAGTGCAGTGGTGATCCTAGGCATATTTTCATGTTTTATTGCCATTAAAGTCCTATATTTTAGCTTAGTTTTGAAATCAAATGAACTTTTTGTAGTGTCTTATTGATTGATATTTGTTACTTTTACTAAACCACATGATTAGTTTATTTCAGGGACTATTTGAAGCCTACATGGATGAAAACCAAGAGGAAATGGATAGCAGGATGACTAGAGATCTTCTGAGGAAGATATGATGAGAAAAAAGCTGACATAAGGCAAAGAAGGACCATGACAATTTCCATCATGTCGTGATGCAATCTTAATAGGCTACTGTTTTGGCCTTGAATCTCCATTACAATTTGGTATGCTATACCAGATTTGGTAGCTGACTAAGAGGCTTGAGCTTTGTTTTAGCATATTGATGTTAGGCCTAGTTTTGTTCATTGGTGAGGTTCATTGATAGCTGAGTTATTTTGTGGTTAGTATTATTGTATTTCCTGGTAGGGGTAGGTTACCCTTGTTCTTTACACAGTTCTCGACATAAGCTCCAAGATCACGATCTTGGCCCTGCCTATTAGATTTTAGGCTACATGGTTAGGTTTTTGGTAGCCACCGAGGTCGGGTTCTTAAAATATTTTCATTGATAGTCGGTCTATGTGTGGATGGTATGATAGATAGAGATTTCAGCAGAAGCAGCAAATCTAGTTGGGTAAGTCCAGTCAGCTTGTTCAGACCTTTTCTATGTCAGTCAAGAAATACCAAGGTACTTAGAGCAGTTAGCCCATTAGAGGTCCATATTTGGTTTTGCAGGGCTGTGGTGGACAGAGTGGTTTAGTTAGTTATCCAAGTTGGACTAGAGCCCGGGGTTGATACGAGTGTGATGAGCTAGGTCATTAGTTTAGAAAATGTCTGCGACATTGGGCCATTCAATTGACATCAGTTGTATTCCTATCTCAGTAACTAGTTGGAGTGGGTAGTAGTTTTAGTTGACTGTGTTTTTCTTGTGGAGGAGTTGGTTATTAGGATAAGGGGTTCCTTAGTTGTGTATGTCTTAGTAAGGTTGGTCAACATACTCTTTTAGTGGTTTCTCATTCTTCAATTCGTGATCCTGGGCAGAGTGTTTCAGGTGATCTATCATTGGGCTTTATTTATGAAACCATTTCATCCTACTCCCTTCTTAGTTGGCTTATGTTCATTTGAGAATAATTTTTATTTGTTTCTTCCTTACCTTATATTTTCTACCTATAGTGGTTTTACCCTTGTTGATGTTGTATCATAGGTTTTATTTGGGTCTCGTTTTTAGCCCACTATTGTTCTTAATACTCAGTTATGTGTTTCCTTAATGAAACCTGGTTTTTGATTCCTCTTAGATGAGTTGAATCTTTTTCTTTAGTGTAGGTGTGCCTTTTATTCCTTATCATGTTGTTGTCCTTATGATACATAGTTTGAATTCTATTCGTTAGGTGGGCCTTTTTGTATATTAGATGATGTTTGAGTGCCCTTATTTCATATTATCTGGAGTTTTTTGTTATTATTTATATGGTCCTTCTGGTTCCCCATGTGGGAAGAAAAGTTTTGGTGGTGGATCCTAGTGGTGATTTTAGGTTGCTTTGCTAGTTTAGTCCTTAAGTCATGAGATAGTGGAATTAGATCTTATATTGATATGTGGATTTAGTGGTGTTGTCGGGCATGGGAAGGTTACCCTATTCCCCCTATATTATGGATTATTATATCACTATCCTACCTTAGCCATGATCGGTATACATCGGCAGGGTGATAAGGATCTTTAGGACCTTTCCAATTGAGGTATG
>JBDJHY010277928.1:0-10246 GCA_039654485.1 Withania somnifera
CCACATTTTAGATATAATTTCATTACCTAGGAACAAGTGGGAATTCATTGGATTAGGATTTAAGCACGTACATCGAATAACTCAAATTCTAGAGTAATGTTCGAGATGTTATGTATGACTCCGACTCTCAACCTCGAGAAGAAATAATATGCAATAATATCATTTATTAGATAAACTTCAACTTTCTACTATGCTGCCTAAAGATGACTAACTATTATCATACTGACTTAAGTTGAACACTACCACAGTACTAACATACTTAATACTTAACACAATGATGCTAACACACTTTAGGTTGTGCACTACTAGGATGACATAATCATATAGGATTAATTGATGTATTTAAAACATAAAGTATTAAAAGAACCTTTAAACTCATCATAAATAGTAGACTCATAAATGAGATAAAACTTATCGTTCTTTTAGTTATGAAAACTGTAAGTCTGACTCTGAGCTACATATATCAATATGTGGTATTATATGAAACCTATGTTTATAATATTAATACTTCACTCTTTCAAGAATATAAGTAAAACTCAGTAACATATCTTCAGACATCATTAGTTTTTACAAGATAAAAGACTTATAGTTAAAACATTTTTAATCATTGTCTTACTTCAAACTGACATGTAGCATTATTTGGGAGTTTCTATGGCTGATATACTTCATGAATATAAGTAAGAAATCAAACATGTATCCCTATGTTGGGAGGGCCCCCAAACCTTGTCGGGTTAAGGGCCATGAACAAATTCCTAGTAGATCCACTAAGAAAAATATAATACGCACTCGTTGGGCCATAATATAATCCTATGCTTGGAGAAGCATATTTTGGGTATATAGGAACTTTTCCCACCCTCTAGGATCTAATACTCCTCCCCAAAACTTTCTTAACATTCATTTTTTGTTCTTTCTTTGTCTTAGTCAGTGGACTATTTTCAACTGACTAAGTGACCTCTGCCAAGACTTATCTTTGATTGATTAAGTGACATCTACCATGATTATTTAGTTACTTTAAGTGACCTTTGCCATAAGTATTATCATCCCTTTGCCACAAGTATTATCATCTAACTAAGTAACCTCTGCCACACTGCTTACTTTCTACTCATATTTGAACTGACAGGGCCTATGACTTTGGCCACTTGACTTTCTTTCAAATTGAACTAACTCATGAACCTAACTTAGATTTTGGAAGCCAATAATCAATTTAATGTTTTAAATTTTGAAAATGGTTGTAAATCAAGTTCTTGACCTTTTGACTGACTAATGTGTATCTTAACCTCAATTTATGGTGTTTTATGCAAGACCTTCCAAGTTTCATGCTTCTTTTATAATTTTACTAACGTGACTCTATGACACGAGGAAGATGCAAATTTATAAACTCTAACTCATGCAAATTTATAGCTCTAACCTATAAGGACATAACATTATATTATAGATTTCATCAAAGTACTCAATAACCATCAAGGAACATTCAAGGGAAGATAATCTCAATTTATAGTATGAATTAAAGAAACCTTACTACTTCAAAATTGTGAATTTAAAGACGGAAGGGTTGGACACAAGGGTGAAACACCCCTATTGAAGTCTCATATACCTTTATAACGCTTTAATACACCTCAATTTATTCGAGGAGTGGATTTCTTTAAGCTTTAAGAATCCTAGGCTTAGGGAGAATGGAACTCTCGGTACTTTTTCTTCTCTTTCGATATTTGTCTGCTTATGTATTGACTTAGTGGTTTAAAATAAATTAAGTATGGGGGTTTAGGGGAAGAATAGGAATAACACTAATTCCTGTGTACTTTAACCTCTTAATAGATCCCAAAATAACATAGAATAGGGACTAGTAAGGGAAATATTAGAAATAACCTTACAAAAATGGGGAAAATTGCACCGAAACTTGGCCTGGGCGTGTTAGCCACCATTTCATGGTGGCTAATAAGGACAAATAGTCAATGTGACACAATGGTTAATGCGTCCACCCTTTTTATTTGTTCTCTACAAACTTGTTTCAAGTGTTACACATTTGATATTGTGGGGTACTTTTAAGAGTGACACGCTGGGAGTTTATAAGTGTCTAAAACTTATGTAAGCCAATGGGGTTAATCCCTAACCATTATCAAGATTTTAGAAAGAATAAATAACATCATTTTACTCCTCAAAAAATAAACACGCGTTATAATCGCAAGGAAATATCAAGGTACTACAAGACCTTAGAAAAAAAAAGTCATAGCTTCCTACACGGTACATGGATTAACACACAGTTTGTTGAGTTCAAAACTAGACTCTGAAGAATTAAATTAATACGAAACACAAAAAACATACACATTTTTAAGAGTAGAACCACTTAGACTCAATTAAGGCTCAAGGTGCAAGTCTAACCCTGTACAAAGGACGTTTCAAATTCTAGATAAAATTTTTAAATGTTACATGAAACTACAAGAACCTTTCCAGATTTCAGGCCAGATACATAGGTACAGAATTTCCTTAGGATATGCTAATGCATTTTCCAATGTAAAAAGACATATTTATTCTTACATAAGTCTAGGTCAACAATTATGTTCAAGTAAACAAAATGAAATTACTATCTATGAAGTTTACTAGATTTTTTACAGCAATAAGGTATGTTAAGAGTAGAACCACTTAGACTCAATTAAGGCTCAAGGTGCAAGTCTAACCATGTACAAAGGACGTTTCAAATTCTAGATAAATTTTAGAATGTTACATGAAACTACAAGAACCTTTCCAGATTTTAGGCCAAATACATAGGTACAGAATCACCTTAGGATATGATAATGCATTTTCTAATGTAAAAAGAAAGATTTATTCTTACATAAGTCTAGGTCAACTATTATGTTCAAGTAAACAAAATGAAATTACTATCTATGCAGTTTACTAGATTTTTTACAAAAATAAGGTAAACACATTCATTTATGCTAGCACTAAGGATGTAAGAATAAATAGACTATGGAACTAGAGTATTGAACAAACTATATTTATAAGCTCTGTAGGTATTGGACCATGGGTGGTGTTCGGATTCTTTTAACACCATTAGAGATGCCAAGTGAAGAAAATGGGAGTTCTATACATTCTTATCAAAAGCATGAACTTCATCATTTGTTTTGAAGACTGTGGGATCACTGATCTTGGCTTTACCGGCGACCCTTTCACCTTGTACAATGGTAGGAATAGAAAAAAGATTAGTGAAAGACTTGATAGAATATCAATTAATAAATAATAGTGTCATGATCTAAAAATTTCCAAGTCATGATGGCATCTACACCCACTTCTAGATGAATAATTTTCATATTCTAATATATTCCCATTATTAACATGTATAAAATAATCATAAATAGTAATAATTTTTACTAAATGTATAGAATATAACATAATGTAGAATATACTATTGGAATACCCCAAAGACCTAGTAATATAAGTCATGATCATCTAAACTGAAAATAATACAAGAGTTTTGGCATCACACTATGTAGAAATTAAAAGAATGTTAAATTAAGAAATATAATTGGAGTCCGGTGCTACAGAATGACCAAAAACTTATCCCAAAACTCTAGAAAGTGGACATAATCATCTGTAATTGATTCATCCTCAAATAGAGACCTGTATATAAAATGTAGCAAGTGTAGTAGGAGTATGAGAAGCACGCATACCTAGCAACATCATTTACAACCCCTAAAATAAAGTAGTAGCAAGGGTTGGTCTATAAACACTTTCTTAAAAAAATACCATAATTTAAGAATGACTGAGTGATCAATAGATAAAAGATAAATTACTGCGAATCCTTACTATAATTAAACAAAATGAACCCGTAGAGCAGTTCGAAATAATTCTCCCAAGAACCCAATAGTAAGTGCAAATTTCTCAACAAAATCAAGTAGATGTTAATGCCATACAATACAGTGTAACCTGTTATAGGCATGCAACATGAACTAACCATATATCACAAATTAATATAAAATAAAATTTAAATAAAAACAAAAGGTAGAGACTCGGTCAACTTCCTCTGCAAAAGAAGAAGAACCAATCTCAGTTACAACCGCAAATAATTTCCCGGCCAATGGCTAAAAATAACTTGCACACACATATTGCTTTTTTTAGGTAGACGTGATCCATGAAGAACTCACGAGGTCTATATATCCACCACGAACTATCTTCCATTAAGTAACCATCACTTTAGGTTAAAATCTCATCACTCTGCCCTGAACCATTTTCTATTAGGCAATTAACTATTCCAAGTTGAAATCATATCACTCCACCTAGAACCATTTTTCATCAGATATAACCATATAAATCATCAAGTGTAATATGCTTGAGATACCATATGAAATCATGAAAGTCAATCAATCAGATCAATTAAACCACCATGACATAACCTTGAAAATTAGTATATAATGTAAGCATGAAATATTTATATAAAGAACATGAATATTATATGAACACATAAGACATATATGATATTAAGAACGTGAATCTAGGTAGATTTTCATTAATCTAAAGTGTATAAGTTCTAGAGTGATGTATTAGCACATATACAATTTAAATCATGATTTTTATCTTTCAACTCAGCCTAAACATGCGCTAGTAGTCAAAGATTTTCATTAAGTGATCATATAATTAACCAAATAACCATAACATGATACAAGTACCCATATACGTTCTTGTCACCTCACAAGTTCAAGACCACCATACTTTTATCCTTATTAATTAGTTAATTATCAATAAAATACTTCAATGGAGTTTAAAAAGTCTCAACTTGCCTTTGCTTTGAAATTCGCAATCATAACTAGGCTCTCCCTTCCTTAACGCCTCTTAATAGTTTCAGTTTGATTGTTATTTATATATGCGTATGAGTCCGTAGATATCCATATTCATAGATAAATTTATCAACCAAAAAACCAATCCCTACCCCTTCTCAAGGTCGAATCTGAAATATTATTGAATAATTCATTTACCCATAACTCATCGATCCAAAAATCCAAAATCATTCAAATTCATCCACAATTTGATCCCCAAGAAAGTTTTCTATCTTATTAAACTTACCTTGATCTCAGTGAAGTTTTAAGTATTCCAAAATCTCTACCTTTTTCAAATTCTCCAAATGAGTCTAATTTATTCAAAATAGTATTCTATGAGGTTAGCCCACCATACCCATATTTCTATATAAAATAATTCAAACTTAAAAAGTTAAACCCAAACCCCCTAGTTAAATTTTTATATTTCTTTTAAACCTCTGGTTATCCATTCCTTAGGAATTCCATATCAGAAATGTCAACTCAAAGTAACTTCAAATGAATCTCGATATTCATACATTTTACTTTCTTATGTTTTATGGCAGAATCCTAAATCTTCAACCAAATCACAGATTAAAAATGATAACCAATTGAAGTAATCATGAAAATTATCTAAAAATTAGGATTAGGATCTCTCTGTGTTAATGAAGAATAATCTTTTCGTTTGACTGGTCAGCTCCCAAATCCTTCTTCATATTTATGGTATGCCCGTCGTGAGCATGGTGAACAAAAATCGCACTAGAAAACCAACAACAATAATTTATGCTAAAAATATTATAATTTTCTTATACAACCTTGAAATTTGATGATTCTTGTTTCTATGATTCTAATATCACAATATAGATATTCTTTTTTTTTTTTAATTAAAATAAAATTTAGAGTCCATTTTTTTAGTTTGGTATCATTTGTTCTTAAACCATCATCAAAACAATAAATATGAATGCAACACAATTAAAACCTATCTGAACCTCTTTGAAATTTAACAAAATCCTGTGGAAGAGTCCAAAGCATTATAAAAATTTGATGGAACTCTTAAGTCATGAATATGGGATATTTAAGTTAATTATTTAATTAAAATTATGCTTAACTTTTAATTCTACTAGAATGCAATCAAGTGTCTGAATCACTTTTGAGTCTCTCAAAATTCATCAAAACTATCCAACGAAGTCATATACAATATTCAGTACGGATAGGAACTTTCAAACCTTGATTTTTGAGTATGTTTCCCCAAATGTCTATATTGTTCAACTTTTTTTTCCTCAAAGTTTCTATTTTTCTTCTTTGATACTCATCTAATCGAATTAGGCATTATTTCAAATGTCCCTGTATGTCGTAATATGCACGTTGAATGTAATAGATGTACCAATTGATTAAGAGTTTCTCAAATATTCAGATTGATTAAATGGAGGAGTTTCATAATATAAGAATAGCTAGGTCACAGGGCTAAGATTAGGTCGGACCACAACCTGAATGTTTTTTTTGTATCTTTCAAGAATAAATCACATATCATTAATTACAATATGTTCTTGAACTTCTATGCCTATAAATCAGACCAAATAGATTTTCTATAAAAATCCTGAAATTAAAAGCTAAAAATATCATGTACAATTTGTAGTAAAAAGCTGGAAGTTATTTCCAAAACCATTAAGCAACTAGTCTAGAGAGGATATTGATAATTAATTTTTTTGGCGAAGTAACTACCCTAAAAGTGGTTATTTAGATAAGTATAAGCACTGTCTTACGAGAATTAGTCCCGGTAGAAAACACAAGTCCAGTCATATAGGCATATCTGAAAACACAGTGATAAACTAGGAAAATAGAGTCAGACCAAGTGAGGAAATAACTTCATACTACCCAGAAGTCATGGAAAGTATACATATTGTACATGAAAAATCCCTTTAGTGACCAAGACAAAGAAACCAATTCATAGTATAAATATCTTCCTCAAAATCACAACCGAATGCCTACAACCCAATAATTATACGTGCTTGCCAAACACAACAAAACAATAGTCTAGATCGGCTCTAACGCCACCGACTAAGATCCAGGGAATAACTACTAAGCCCTAACAACTAGTGATTTCTCCTCCTCACAAACTATGTTCCAGAGACAACGTCAATCAAGCACGTAGGTCCACTTAGCCCTAACGTAAATAACCAAGCTACAAAGCCAGCAAAGTAGGCCATAGACCCTCTAACTAATAATCAAAGCCCCTAGCTGACACTTACCATAAATACACAAAACTAATATCCAGTCTAAAGAAAGTAAGTCGATCCTAACTGAATTTGTACGGTATCCTCGAGAAATGCACAGTGACAATAAAAAATTAACCACGTTGGAATTATATGAAGCTAACAAAAACGTAACTTATAGGTCAAGAGGAAAAAAATAAGACCCATATCTCTATTGAAATAGCAGGATCGAAATCCAAACTAAAAGTGGGTCCATGAATCTTACAAATCAAAAAAATAAACTATTTATACCAACACGTAAATCACATCAATATAGACTATATAATATAAAACTAGGCTCAATATGATAGAATATAATGAAGAAACAAGCTTAGAAAGTTTATATAATATGAAAAACTTTACAACTAAAGAGAAATCAAATAATTACCCAATTAAAATGCCACCAAAGTGAGTTCCCACAGATCAAAATCCCAAGATAGACCTTAAATTATGCTTAATTTAGCTCTGAAGGGGAATAATCATAGAGATAAATGGAGAAAATGTGAGGAAACTTCATAAAGAAGGCAATATATATAAGGTCACCAACTGCTAATTAATCGGCCAAAGTTGTTGATTCATCGGCCACCAATTTATCAGCCATTTGGCTGATTTATTGGTTACCATGGACACTGCTGGATAGGATTTCTAAATTGTTCCAAGAGGGGCATAGAAAGGAAACAAAGTCCAATTTCGACAACCCTTATATGCATATTACATGGAAACAATATTTCGGACTCAAGGAACTGACAAAACGATGATCCAAAGTCGTTTCAGTTAAGAAAGGTCTAAAACACCAATATCTAAGAATTGTTAAGTAATGACTTGATATTGTGAGCTAGGTAGCTAGGTTAATGAGATGAAATTGTTAAGTATAAACTTGAAATTATTAAGTAGTGAATTGAAATTGTTGTGAATGAGAGACTTGAATATATTACTTGAAATTTTTGTGAATCTATTTTATAATTTTGTAGCAGGATCATTGTTTGTGGATTTGCGAATCTATTTTATAATTTTATAGAAAGATCATTATTTGTGGATGTATGCTATGTCTTATAAAACTGGTGGAGGAGTGAAACCTGAATATTATGACAGTGTAGAGGTTTTATTGAGCATGTCATGTCACTTGATCTTTCTAGGAATCACAAGTTGGTTCGGTATCCTTGTAGTTCATGTAATGGCATGAAGTTTTTTAATCCAAACACAATTATGTTTCAGCTCTATCTTAATGGATTTAAAGCTAGATACTTTGTGTGGGTTGATCATGAAGAGATAGATGAGTTGAATGGTATATTTTACAATTCGTTGCTGGTGAATGAATATAATAGGCTTATATTTTTCAAGTAGGAATCAACATGATACGGTTTCATATGATAGGATGCATGAAATGGTAAATGATACATTTGATTTTGAGAATGGAGTGGAATCCGAATAGTATTTAGAAGAAACTTCCAGTGAAGAAGCAAGATAACTCTATAAGCAATTAAAAGAGACTAGTAGTCCATTACATGAAAGAAACTCGTATTCTATTTTTTCATCTGCAGTTAGCCTAATTAATATTATAATAGATAGGTATATTTCTCAAAATGTTATGGATAATATTATTGCTTAATTAGAGAAATGGTAAATTTGGAGTTGAACACACCTAAGAATTTCTATCAGACAAAAAAATTAATTTTCAAGTTAGGATTGAAATATTATAAAATTGATTGTTGTGTAAATAATTGCATGTTATTCTTTAAGAATAATGGTGATTTAGTAAATTGTAAGTTTTGTAGAAATGATCATTTTAAGAGAACTCTTGGTGATAAATTGGTTCCAGTCAAGGCGATGCATTATTTACCGTTTATACCTCAGTTAAAGAGGTTGCATGTATCGATAAGTTCTGCCCCACATATGAGATGGTACTGTGAAAATATAAGGCCACCTGGTGTCTTGTCTCATCTATCAGATATTGATGTGGATCGATACACGAGGCACATGAAAAATGAGGGTGAAAGAAACAAAGAAAAATATATGCAGAAATTTATGATAAACTTACCGGTTTATGAACAACAAGGGATTGGTTACTCTCACCTTTCAATTGAACCTCTAAGTCGACAATAAACTCCAAACAACAATCTATGGAAATCGAGTTTGAATCCATAAAACGGAAAATCCTTTGGTTGAATGTTTTAAAAAAGTTAACCAGCAACCAAGGGAATCCACCCTTAATTACGTAATACAATTACGCTAAATTACGTCTAACGCTAACTAAGCTATATACTATGCTCTCAATGGAGTTCATTCATTTCATCAAAGTCTCAAAAAATGAAATGCTGCAAACTTGAGTATTTATTTCTATTACAAGTTTACACAAAAGTCACTTTAGCCCCTGAAGTTCTGGATTCTTCATTTTGGCCCCTCAAGTCCTGAATTTGTCACCTCTTGCACCTCCAAAAGATTGAATGTCCCTTGACATGGCTTCCCAAGCATCTCTCTTCCGCATAATCACTTGCAATGCATGCAACTCCTGCGCCTGACTTCGTGTGAATGGCCTGGACGGGTAAGTGTTACTCGTGCTCGTATCATCTTCCCCTTCTTGAAAAGGATTTGTCCTCGAATCCATGTCTTCACCTACAACACAAGGAGACAAGTCCGTAATATTAAACACATCATGGACATCATACTCATCTTTGAGATCAAGTTTGTAGGCATTGTAGTTGATGCGCCTGAGAACTTGGAATAGTTCGTCACCCTTGGGTCTCAGCCTCCTTTTGAGTTCATTTGTGATCTTTCCTTCCGGAAATACACCCACACCCAATTGTCAGCCTGAAAAATCACCTTTCTTTTTCCTCGATTTTTTTGTGGCGATTCTTGCGTTGGTCATGTCAAGCGCCTCCTTCACTTGAGTGTGGATTTGTAGCATCTCTGCTGCCCGCTTCTCTGCATCAAAACTAATCACAGACTCACTAGACAAAAGGGATAGCATGAGAGGCAACAAACGATGATAAACAAAACATGTTTCAAATGGAGTCATGTTAATAGAAGAGTAAAACGACCTATTATATGCAAATTCAACTAAAGGCAGTCGTTCCTCCCATAAAGTGGGTTTATTACCAATAACACAATGCAATATATTACCAAGGGTCCTATTTACCACCTCCGTGTGACCATTAGTTTGAGGGTGAAAAGAAGTAGAAAATAATAACTTGGTACCAAGTGCACCCCATA
>JBDJHY010277939.1:0-19724 GCA_039654485.1 Withania somnifera
TAAAAAACATCACATATTTATCATAAATGACCATGAGGGTCATTATAATTTGCAGGGGTAAAATTGAATAGAGATGGAGGAGGAGGATCTTCTATGTGACTGAATGCTAGCCCCTGTGGACCAATACACTAGAATCCCTTTGCATGGTAGGTACATATGTCGTATCTATTAATTTAGTGCCCATATGATTGTCTGACCAAGTTCTGGTAGTAGACATATCCCTATCCTTTTTCTTTTTGGCCTTCAGCTTAGAAAGGTCTTTCGACCTCTTATATCATACATCTTGAGGGCATCAGTGACCACATCAATTCCTAGTAGGATTGGTACCTTGGCCTGCTGGAAAAATTTAGTGATTAGACAAGAGTATGAGTAGATGTACATTAGCGTGTAGTGCGCATCCACAGTATTTTGGTGATCAAGCGGCAAAAGTTTATTTTGTATTAAGATACTAGGCAGGCTACCAACACCGTATCCTCATCAGTTTATTTATTAGCCCATGTTGGTGTGATTCTCATTCTAGCCACTGCCCACCAGTACTTTGCAATAAAACTAAGAGAAGCAGTCAGGATCGGTAGACATGGGTTGCTTAACCATGCCCTCTCTGTATCATCCAAAACCCATAAAAACTATTCTCATTGTGTCTTTCTGTTGGCCTAGTGGTAGATCCAATTTGGATGTTCAGCTGGGGCCACATCATCATAGCCAAATAAAAATTGGTTTATCTTTTTTGTTTGAAAATGTCAATGTTCACTCGTCGAACCATAAAAATGTCCAACACCCCTAACTCTGATATCTTTTATCCCATAGGATTCACCCGCTATAGGTTGGCCTTATAGTTTATATAAAATTAATGTCGAATAATATTGTTCAGGTATTTATTTATCCACTCCAGTTGGTAGTCCTGGAATACCCTCTCGGTCTCTGGGTAGTCGGGAATGTGATCCGTTATTATTGAAACTTCTTTCATGATGCTCCTCTGATATTGGCCCTTTGTATTAGTGATCAACTCTTCAACAAAATTTATCTGAGTTAGGAACTGCCCAGTGAGAGTCATCTCAAAATTCTAGATTCCTTCTTTTAATCACTTGGTATATCTCTCCCTGCAAGTGAGCATCAGGAGTTGCGGCTGGAGTCGGTTAGAACTCTTGGCACTATTGTTTCTACTACTACTTCCAACTTCCGAAGAACTGCTTGATACATCCATTGAATCCCAATCAAAAGAGGATGTTGGCATCAGGGCAGGTCTAGAAGGCATGGTGGGCATGTGGATCTGTCAAGTCTATTGTTAGGTAACCCATTGTTGAGGGTTATCATTTTCATCCCTGATCCCTAAGGTGATGCCACTTCATTGGCCTACACCTCTTCATTGTGGGAGTTTGGGTTCCATGTATACCTTGTTGAATGTCAAATGTTAGTAAACACGTTAGTGAATACTACTAAGTTGAATATAAATAGGGACAGATGGAAAGAATAGGCATTTCATCTTGTACCAGACGATTTATCTTATCTACCGTCTATTTTGAGATGGAGAATCAGACGGGACATCTCAGTGCAAATGACTCATCTAGAATTCCATCTGTTATCCATAAAATATGATCAACTTATACCGTGTAGTGTTGAACAGGTGATAGGAGTAGGCGTTTCATCCCTATGGAGATGATTCAGCTGATTCTCTACCGAATTGTGACCCATCTATACGAGGTAAAATTTCACCAATATTTATTATTCCATAGTAGTTCAATCATGTTATCTAAGAAATTATATAATTTAATTAGTCAACTTGTATAACCCAACTCCATCCACACACAGTAATTTAAACAAAAATTCTTGGTTCATGCTACGCCTACTAAAATGCGAGCAGTAGGCTACACAAAATTCACCAACTGCTTATGCTTATGAATAAACAATCAAAACTATCAAGTAATATCAATCAAGAATGAAATCTTACCAATTCAAATTTTGACAATCAAAGATTAATAGTAGCCTTAGGTTTATAATTTATGGGTTTTTTAGCAGTGAGTGAAGAATAAGGTACCAATGCAATGGTTTTATAGTAGAGGATTGGGAATGTAAGATGAAGTTATCTAGTGTGTTAGTGGGGGAGGGAAAACACTTATTTGAAGGGGGATACAACAAGGTTGAAATAGAATGGGGGCACCTAATCAATTGTGGATTTTATACCCTAATATACCAGGTCAGGCCGGATCCTTGTATTAAAAATCCCAACCCAATTTCCATTAAAATAGGTCGGAGATGGTGGATAGGGAGAACCTTTTTATAAAAAATGATTCACCTATTCCTTCCACATGTGCCCCCTTATCCAGTGGATTCCTAGCCAGACGGTTAGACTAGGTGTTCCATTTGGTAAAAGATGGTTAGTCCAGTCTTCCATCTGGCAGGGTTATGAATTCATGAACTCCGTCACCCCACACACTAACACACTTAACATTGAAGATTAATCCTAAAATGACATAATAAATAATTAATGATGAACTAAAAAAAAAAGAATAGAAAATAATGAGGGATAGAAATTTGGGTGGCCACGAAATAGCTCTTGATCTAATGTCCAGGCACAACTGTTTTCTTCATATCCTTAGACTTTATACTTGATGGGAATTGTTTGTATCATCGAGAAATGTTCCAAAATTCTATTGATTTAATAATGCAGATAGCTGCTCCATTTTGAACTCTTGGTACTTTATTGCGGCCAAGTGAGAGTCAACAGTCTAATCAGTATTTGAAACCTTAGCATTCATTGATTATAGGCTCTCGTCATATGACTCCACTTTTTTTATCAGTTTTCCAAACATCGCTTCTATTCTAGATATGTTTGCTGTAGAATAACATTCCAATTAGATAATTACTATATTAAATAATCACTATTAATTCCATTACGTTTAGATAATTACTAGTGACTATAATGCCATTGAACAACGGTAAGTATAATAAAAGAGGAAATGACCGTTGTGGAAGTTATTCCTTATTTACAGCACCCACTAATGTGGTTGCAGAGGTTACTCCTTATTTATAGCACCCACTAGTGTCGATATTAGAGGAGATAGGTGTAAAAGCTAGAAAGAAGGAAGGCAAAGGTATGCTCACTACACTATTTACAAAGAATATTTATATACTATTCCAAATCTCTTTACAAACTTAAGCATCAGAGGATTACCCCCGGGACCACCCTGGGTCAGGTGCTTATTCTAGATTCATTGTGTCTTTTTCTTATTGTAAGTTAAATTTATTAGTAGAATTGTTGGTGATCTTTTGAGGTTCATCAATTGGCACCGTCTGTGGGAACAATAGTTGTAGATTTTATTTTAAAATACAAGAATTCAAATACTTTGAAAAGATTGTTACCATAAGAAGTAAACATAGGAGGGGCAAGTCGTGATGGCATGAGCATGTCGTGCAGTGGTGGTAGTGGCTGCGGAGGTGGGGCATAAGTTAGTCGAGTGTCTACAACCTATTCCAGCCAGTGAGGTGACCAAGACCGTACAATGACAAATATCCCATCAACTGCAGTAGAAAGATTTGCTCAGTAACACCAAGTTTTATTTCAACAATGGTGTAACGAACACCCTAAGATGATGTATAATGAGGATACTCAACTCAATCAAGGGAGAAGTCACGAACGAGTGGAGGAAGCACAACAAAGTTTAATGAAGTCAACTGAATCGCATTCTGACGACAAGAATCCTTTTCACAAGAAGTGAAAACAAGCATAGTCCGGGGGACAATGTCAAATTCATGGCCCTATCGAGATCAGAGCTCACTCCGAATCATAGTGAAGGAGTGATCCATAGAGAAACTCCTTAAAAGAATATAATTAAAAGTGAGTTAGATAAAATTTCGAGAATTGACGAGGAAGGTGATGTAATGACTCTTTTGTCTAGGGCGATAATGAATACTCCCCTACTAAAAGGTTTCAAATCCCCTGTGTTTAAACCCTTTGATGGGAGTACTAACCCTGGTGATTTCTTATCAAACTTCAAATTTGAAATTATAAATCTTCAGTGCAATAGGAGAACATGTGTAGGGTGTTCCCTGAGTTTTCAATTGAAAGAGCCAGGATTAGTTCAATGACTTACCCAGAGGCAGCATCACTTTATTCCGCCAAATGGCCGAGCTCTTTTATGCCTGCTTTTACTAGAAAAGAAAGATAGAGAAGAACTCTGGTAACCTTGTAGATTTCAATAAAAGGTGATGAGACCAAAAACATATACTTGGAGTGCTATACGGAGGAAAGCCTGCACATTGACAAAAGACTGATCAACTCGTTATCTCAGCCTTCTTAAATGGAGCCCAGCCCAGGTATCTATAGACTAAGCTAAGGAGGAACCCACCACAAAGAGAACATGAGTTATTTAGGGTGGTGCAAAATTTTTACACGGTGGACAAGGAAAACCAAAAGAAGCGAGAAGGAAATAAGGCTGAAAGGAACTCCGGGGAGAGATCCCCAATAAAAATATGTTTGATAGGTTGAATAGAGGGTGAAGTGAGCCCAAAATTTCTGAAAATACCATGATGCCACTGACAAGGATAAGTTCAGAGATCCTGGCCCTCCATCAGAATGTGTTGAGGCCATGACAAGCACTACGGGCCCCACCATATAAAAGACCGTAGAGCCTGTGGTATCAATTTCATAATGATCACGGTCACGAGACCGAGTCATGAAAGGATCTCATTAAGGAGATTGAAGAATGCTTAAAATGAGCTATGCTGACAAAGAATACAGTGACAAATACTAGTCAAAGTCATGGACGAGGTGGCCGAGGAAACCGCTAGAACCAGGGGAGCTGTGGATTTGACCAAGGAGAAAGGGGATGAGGTCAGCAAAGCAGGATGTGGGAATCACCTCAAAATCAATATTCCCATTACCACCACCAAGGGTACTCCGGTCAAAATCCCAACTTTAACCCTAATTACATTCCTGTAGGCCCCTAACAGTAGTATGGAAATGTAGCCCCTGTACCAGCTCTACCCCCACCTCAGAACCAAAACAATAATATTACAAGAGTAATCCATGCTATTTTTGGTGGACCTCCACAGGGGTATCTCAAGCCGCTCTGAAGGCGGAGGCGAGAAGAGTGCCTTTAGAGCAGCCTCTCCATAAAAGATTTAAATCAGAAGAGGTTATCACTTTCTGTGAAGCAGATGCAGTTCTAGGGAAAATGCTATATGTTAATGCCTTTTACATAAAGATTATCTTGGAAAAAAAGGAACTGCACCGAGTATATGTGGATAATGGTTACGCAGTAAGCATTATTTTCTCCACAAGTTGTACCTAGCTCAGGATTGACCGAGGCAGTTTGTGGAAGACCCATCAACCACTTCAGACTTTTACCCAAGAAGAGGTGATGTCCAAAGGAACCATCTATAGGGGACTTCCCAAGGAAGAAAACCATGATGGTCGAGTTTTATGTGATCAATGCACTCACTACCTACAACGTCATTTTGTGACAAGATTGGTTAACATCGGCAAAAGAAATTTTTCATCCTATCATCTCATAATGAAGTTCCCAACAGAGCATTGTATAACTTTAGTATGAGGTGACCAATAAGTTTCTCGAGAGTGCATGAGGGTTGAACTCAAAAAGAAAGGGACAAGGATTAACTAAAAGAAACTACAGGTTTCTCAACCTAAGGTCAAACCTCGGGAGAGAATTCATATCATCCCTTCAGGGGAAGTAGATTAAGACGTAGTTGAGGTCCTATTAGATACAAAATTCCATGAAAGAAAGGTTAGGGTAGGATCATCTTAGAATCCTGGCCTTTATTTGGGGATTGTATCATTGCTCTAAGAGTTTAAGGATGTCTTTTCTTAGTCCCCATTGGATATAACGGGAGTGTCACCTAAGGTAATGGTTCACAGGTTGAATGTCAATCCACAAGTCAAAAATGTACAACAAAAGAAGAGGAAATTTGCACCCAAAAGAAATCAGGTTATTCGAAATGAAGTTCAACAGTTGTTGGCAGCGGATATTTTTTTTGAGGTAAAGTATCCGCACTGGATTGCCAACCTAGTTATTGTGAAAAAGGTAGGGGAGGATGGAGAATGTGTATTGATTACACGGATTTGAATAAGTACTGTCCAAAGGATTGCTATCCCTTACCAGTGATTGATCAGAAAGTAGAGGCTGTATTAGATTATAAACTCTTGAGCTTCCTAGACTTATGCAAGGGATATCAGTAGGTGCTCATGGATTAAGTGGATGCCCCAAAAATAACCTTCATTATGGATTGGTAACATTCATATATAAGAACATGCCTTTTGGTTTGAAGAATGCTGGAGCCACGTACAAAAGTTTAGTGGATAATGTATTCTGCAAAAAAAATTGGTAGAGCGGTGGAAGTCTATGTGGAAGACATTATCGTGAAAATTAAAAACTTGGGGAAGAGCTTAAAAGATTTGGAGGAAGTTATTTAACTTCTACGAAATACATGAATGAAGTTGAACCTGACAAAATGCAATTTTTGGGTTAACTTAGGTAAATTCCTTGGTATGTCGTATCCAAGAAAGGGTTAAGTGTGAACCCTTCAAAGGTGAAAGTGGTGATAGAGATGAAATCTCCAACATGCCTAGGTGAAAGTGGTGATAGAGATGAAATCTCCAACGTGCCTAAAAGATGTACAGAAGTTTATGGGGTGATTGGCATCATTGAGTTCTTTTTTGTCTAAATCGGAGAAACAATTGTTGTTCTTCTGAGTTTTTAAAAGTACAAAAAATGTCCAGATGGACAGACAATTGTCAAAGAGCCTTCAAGGAAATAAAACAGCATCTGATGAGCTTGCCTGCACTAACTATACCAAATACAAGAGAAAGATTATACTTGTATCTAGCGGTGGCTGGAGAAGCAGTGAGTGTTGTCCTAGTCAAGGAGGAAAAGGGAACACAAAAACTGGTCTATTTTGTTAGTAGAGCTTTGGATGGGGCTGAAGTGATATATTTACCAACTGAAAAACTGGTGTTGGCATTAATAATTGTGGCTCATCTACTTATCCTCTACTTCTAAGAACACCCTATTTGTGTGTTAGTTGATGTACCTTTAAAGCAAGTACTTTTGATGTCCAAATCCTTAGGACGATCGATGAAATGTGTAGTCGAGCTCGGATAGCATGAAATTGATTTCCAACCTTGGAAAAAAATTAAAGGTCCTACTTTAGAATACTTTTTGGTGGAAATACATGGATCCACCTTAAAGGCCACAAAACTTTCTATGAAGAAGGTAGTGGTAGATGAAAATTAGAGATGCCAAGTGATTGTTACTTCATGCATGTTGATGGAGCCTCCAGTGAAGATGGTAGTGGGGCTAGAATTTTATTCAGAAGCCAAGAGAGGACTGAGGTGACATATGCATTATGCTTTATTTTTAAAATGACAAATAATACAGCAGAATACAAAAATAGTAGGTCTACACCTGGCTTATCAAATGAAGGTAAAGTCAATCTCAATTTTCAGTGATTTCCATATTGTGGTCAACCAAGTGAAAGGTACTTACGAAATAAAAAATGCCCAATTGATGAAATATCTGGAGGTAGTAAAGAATTTGTAGAACAAATTTTCCTATTTTTAGTTAAAAAAAGTTTCCCAAGATGAAAATAAGTGAGCTAATGCGCTTGGAAAATTGGCATCCTCGGCAAAAAAAAAAGGACACCAAGTATCGGTCAAATAAGTTCATCATCCTAGTATATACAAAGTCAAAGTCTCCATGGTGGAAGAGATGAATGACAGCTAGATAACCTCAATAATTAGGTACCTTACTTTGGGGAAACCTCGCCAAATCCAGCTGAGTCAAGGAAACTTCGGCTCAAGGCACCTTGTTATGTTTTAAAAAATGGAGTCCTTTACAAAAAATCCTTTTTACATCCATTACTAAGGTATGTTTGGCCCATTCAATACAATTACATAATTTAGGAGGTTCACAAGGGCTCATGTGGTATCTATAAATTGGTAAGGTTAGATGGTGGTTAAACACTAAGAAGTTGGCATGTAAGTAATCTACGAAGGTACTATTAGTAAGACTATAATTTCTTAAGTTACATTCATCTCTTATAATTATAGTCTTACATTTTTCTCTTATAATTGTTATTTTTCTTTAACTAATCAATGATTTATGGATTAAACTTGGCCTAATATGGGCTATAAGCCTTAACAAAAAGGGTTGAGATTATAAATAAAACTCCTTTGGGGTATTTGGTTTGGAAGATTGCCACTACTAATACACAATAAATCAACTTTTGAATGTAGAAGTTCGGTTCGGCAAAAAGCCTCTTCCCTTAGAAATATTAAGTTTGGTGAATTTCCGCAACATATTAAATCAACCTCGAGAATGAGAATTTGGTTTGGCTAAGTACCGCATCTTTGAAGCATTCAATTTGGTAAATTGTCAATACTAATACAAATAAATCGAACTCAGATATGAGAGCTGGGTTCGACCAACTACTACAATAAACAAAGGCATACAATTAGTATATGCTGAAAATTTGGGCCAAAGTCATTGTCACAAGCAAGAAATATTAGAAAACTAATTTCATTAAAGGTCGATTCAATATCATGGATACATTTATTTATATAGAATAATATTTACATATTAGAATTTCTAAATACCAGGTTTATAGACTACTTTTACAATATCCTAACTCCTACAGCCTTGTCGACTTCAAGCTGGTCTACCTCGTCCCCTTCCACCTTATAGGTACAATGTTCAAAGAAGGAATAGATGAGGAAGGGTTTTGCTAGCTTTTTCTAGCCTGTATGTTAGCTCGAAAACTATGAGGCCTCTCTTTCACATCATCATACATGGACAGTATGTGGTCTTAGATGATCTTATTCTTTTGATAATATGGGGAACCTTCCCTAAAGCTAGAGGCATTGCTCTCAAGAATAGCATCCAGCTCGCCAACTCTCTCCTCGACCTCATCTAAGGTAAGAAACCCTCCCTTATAAAAAACTATGCATTCATATTCACGTTGTTGATTGTAGAGGCAATTCACCTCGGCCTCCCGATGGTTGAGGTCTAGCTTGCACTGAGTTACCTTAGATTTCTAGTAAGACATGGTCTTCTTAGTACTATCCACAAGCTTAGGGTCATCCCTTTGTAAGTCTTCAAGTTTTTAGGAGAGTCTCTTATTCTCCTCCCTAAATAGCTTCCTATTTTCATAGGAGAGCTTCAACTTCTTTACCAAGCCTTAAAATTTTTCATTCCCCCATAGATGATTTAAGAAGTACTGGATAAATTTATTCTAGTTAAGGAACTCTTTATTCTTCTTATGAAGGAGCCTTCGGAAGCTCAGCAGTGAAGTTTGGAGAGTAGCATTCTCCCTTTCTACTTGCTCAAGGGTGTAGGAAATTATTTGCTGAAATTGAAATTAAATTGAATAATTTTAATCAGAAGTCAAAGAAAGATAAGGAAAATAGTATGATTCTATTAATATAGAGGGAAAATAGGCCGTGATAATTACAAAAAAGAAAAAAGGAAAGGCTACAAAATTATCTACTGCCCCCGACCTGATTAATGGCTGAGGTGGCCTCTAACCCAACAGAGGCCTCGGAGGAGAAGCATCTCTGAGGTCTTCAACAAAAGAGATTATAGAGGTATCATCAGCGGCTTGTGAACTCTCGACACTAGGTGTTTCTCCAGTAGCAAAGAACCCATGGATATCTGCCTTGGTATCCTTAGTACATAACCTCAGCTCCTCTACTATTAGAGGACTGGGGTGCTGAGATATGTATTAGATCAGTAGGAAATTCGTCCTTTCTAGCACTCTTAGATGTAGTCCTCAACCACTCGAACCTTAGCTCTCACACCATATACGAACCACTCATCTCGAAGAGGTAGTTCTGGGAACTCCTCAGCCACCCCATCCAGCACTACGACATAATTGGCCATGACGAGGGCTAGGCTAATTGAAGATACATAACTCGATAAGGTATTGGTCAAGATGACCTTCTCGAACAACACCTCAATTAATTCTCCTTGCCAATCAATGTAGTCGGTCTTCAGGCAATGTAGTTCATTTTTGTTCGCCCTCTGTCTCTTTCAATGACTCTCCTCCTCTCCTCTAAGGAATTTAGTTTGGCCTCAACCTCCTTTTGTCGAGTTCATTCCAGGCTGAGCTCCTTCTTAAACCGGTCCTCTTTTTTGGGAAAAAATGGAAGCCACTTTTTCAAAATCTTTAAAATAGGAAAAGAATTAGTGCTGAGAAAAGATATAGGTAAAAGAACGACTAGTAATTCATAAGTATGCTTACGTTTCCAAGGACGACCAATGTGATGTACTCGGCGGGGACCAACTCAATAGCTCTTTGTCTTTTGGGAGCTGGCACCTTATATGACCTCCCCATTTTTTTACCCGCCTCTAGGATGGTCTCTTTTTTAGTTTCCCCCATTATGAGGAGAGGGTTTGAAGTAGTCGGCTCCTTGGCCAGCCTAGCAGAGGAGTAGGAGGGCCTGGGCTTCTTGCTGAGCTTGATCTGGACCACGGTAACATAATACAAAAGGTTAGATATATAAATTTAACAAGAAAGTTAGATATACATATTTCTAACTTAACAACTACCTCTAGTCACTTTGGCGGCCTGGTCAGACTGTACCACCTCGGTGACCTCATCAGTTGGTTAAAGGCATTAATTTTTTCTGTAAACAAATCCACATCAATTGAAATTGCAGCGATGTGGTTTATTTTGGTCCATAAGGTCGAGGTTAGGGGTATTTACATCCCCAACAACATCATTACTAACTTTACCCAATTACTAGTCTAGGGGAAAGTAAAAGTCATTTATTTTGACATAAAATAATTTATCCTTCCACTTAGAATTTTTGGAAGGGTTCAGAATACTATAATTATGAATGGGAGAGAAAAAATACCACCCCTTTGAGGGACCTAATCTTTTTATTGAGAAAAAGCGTCTAAAGAGATCGACTGAATGTTCTACTCCTAGTTTTGAGCAAGTAATTTTGAACCCTACAATAGTGCGCATGACGTTAGGCTTAAAATAAATGTTAAGTTATAAGCTACCAACAGATTAGTTAACAAAGAAAACAAGGGTAACCATAAATCTACTACAAC
This sequence comes from Withania somnifera, assembly GCA_039654485.1. Taxonomy (NCBI): domain Eukaryota; kingdom Viridiplantae; phylum Streptophyta; class Magnoliopsida; order Solanales; family Solanaceae; genus Withania; species Withania somnifera. The sequence goes on from JBDJHY010277939.1 coordinate 11,073, forward strand.
GTTTTCATAATACATAGAGTAATACTCTAGGGGGGTAGACAAGCCCTGTTATAGGGACGGGTAATGGTAAATTCAAAATGAGAAAGGAGCCGACATTCCCTTAAAAAGGAAATAAAGTGTTCACAGATGGATTACTTACGACCTTTTAGACCAACAAATCATGGTCATCAAAAATTTATTGGGGCTTAATCAAGAACTGACGGTCAAGGTCATCGCTGCCCATGCGATAGACCTCTTCTTTATATATACTAGAAGAAGGAGAAGGGTAAGAGGAAGACATACTTACTGTTTAAGTTAACTAAAGAGGGAGGAATGGAAGAAGCTATTGAAGAAATAGAGAAGAGAGTGCATAGATTAAAAATACAGAGAAAACTAAAATGACGAAAGGAAGAGTGAAAATAAGAAGATATAGCTTAGAATTATAATTTCCAAATTATGAAAAAAAAAGTGGGGAAAAGAGAAAATTAATGGGGGGAATATGAAACTACGATACAATGAATATCGTATATTTCCTAATTATAAAAGCACGAGAAATAAAGCATTCATTGAGATATTATGACATGTGTAGGGAAAAAAAAGGGAATGAATTGAAATGACTGAAATAAAATAGCAGGAAAACCAGATGAGGTGAAATCCCTCCCACTTTATTTCACAAAGGCTATCCACAATAATAAATAAACTTTAGATCCTTCATGCCAAACTCATCTTAAGCATATGAAGGCAAGATCAAATAATGACAAGTCGATAATCATAGATCACGTCAACCTCAGTCAATATTACCTCGGTGAATGGGAGACCAAAAAAAAAATATCTATCTTGAACGAATGATATTAAAAGAATCAGGTAATGAATTACCACTTCGGTCTTGATACCTCAGATGTAAATATACTGAGGTAACTCTTAGAAGGCAAACAATTCACCTCGGTATGGGTTCCCTCAGCAAATTCATAAATTATTTCTAACCTCAGAAAGAATTAGCTCATCCCTACTCTATGGATTCAATCGAATGAGGTGACAACACAGGCAGTATTATAGAATACCTTTCCAATTAGATAATTACATATCTGATAATTACTATTAATACCATTATGATTAGATAATTACTATTATCTATTAATGTCATTGAACAATGGTAATTACAGTAAAAGCGATAATAATAGCTGCAAAAGTTACTCCCTATTTACAACACCCACCAATGTGACTGTGGAGGTTACTCCTTATTTATAGTACCTATTAGTATGGCCGTTGAGGACACAGGTATAAAAGACAGAAAATAGGAAGGCAAAGGTACGATCACTATATACAAAAAATATTTATATACTCTTCCAAAGCTCCTTACTAACTTAAGCATTGGAGAATTTCCTCGGGGACCACCCTAGGCTCTATTTTGCAAGTGCTTATTTGAGATTCATTGCAGTTGTTTCTTATTGTAAGGTCGATTTATTAGTAGAGTTATTGGTGATCTTTTGAGATTCATCATTTTCCTCCATCTCTTATTGTCCTGAAGGCACATACACTCTGCTCCTATTCTTGTTGAGCACCTCCCTAATTTTCTAACCACTCAGGTCTCTATCATGATAGTCTCTTTTGTCATTGAAATAGTCTCGGTTGTAATTCAAACCCTGGGTTCCCTATTGGAATCCTCTTGATATGGAGGTACTTGGCTTCCTTATCTGAGTCAGAATTATTCCCTATGCATGGTCCTTTTTCATAGGACGCTATAACTTTGACTTTATCGTAACTAATTCTGAGCAATTATTTAGATATTAGATCAATCTGTTTCTTTAGGTGGGCCATATCCTGGTCTCTCTCTTCCTCTATTTGGCATTTCTTCACCAACATAATAGAATTCTTGATGCCACCAAATATATCAGGCTTTATGGTGCGCCACTCTAGTATTTCTCGTTACCGTGTCCAACTCTTGGGATATCTGAGCATAAGTGCACAATATGTAGAACCTTATTCAGTCCACAACAAACTTTTAAGAAGTATTCAGAGCATGATAAAATGTCTTCTTCAAGTATTTTTCTCCCAAGCCATGTGCAGGACACTACTTAATCTTTCTTATTAAAATGTAGCCAGACTCCATGTACTTCTTCATCATACTTCTACCTAAAATTAGTTATCTCATCCATTATTCCAGCATCTTTGACAGGGTAAAGAACCTTTCCAAGAAAAAAACTCTTTCAATTTCCTCCCAATTTGCTATGAAATCAGGAGGTAGATCATCAAGCCACATTATAGCTTTACCACATTGTTATAGTGGAAAATCCTCAAAATCATAGTATTTTGTCTCACTCTGGTAAGTTATAAGACTTGTAGATGGCTGTGAAATTCTTCAAGTGTAAATTTTATTCTTCACTAGAAACTCCTCAGAACAGACCTTTCATGGTTAGCAATTGATCATTCTGCTAATGATATTGAATTTTCTTCCTAGATCTAACGGGGGTAAATAATTTCCGTAGTAGAGCCAGCCTCATCAGTGTCTGTCTCATCTTTATCCACATATACCTCGTTATACATAATAGGTTGAGGTCTATAGGGTGCATCTGGTTGGTTTCCTCCTTGTTGTGCATCAAATAATATACTGTTCAGGGTCAGGTAGAGTCGCATTCTATCGCCAATTCATCCTTGAAAAGGTTTTCATATTTCTTGATTGAAGGGAAATAGAGGTACTCCAAGACTCTGAGTACTTGACATGCACTACCTACTCCTTGTAGGAGACAAAAACAACACAGAAATGTGAAAACTAGAAATAAACCTAACTAACAATTAATATACTAGACTTCATCGATAGCCTTATTCCTCGACAGTGGTTCCAAAATTTTATAGTGCTCAAATTACACCTCCCACCAAAGTATAAGTCATCGTTAGACAAATGGAAAACCCAACTATGTTGGGGTCGACTCCACAGGGAATATAGTATCGAATGTACGCCAGTAGCATTAGATAGTAGTTAGTGTTTCTTTATAGCAATAAACATAAAGTAAAGCGGGAGGGGGGTCGGTGTAAGAAAGTATTCTCTGCTATTCCTAGTAATTATGGAATAGTTCAAGTGTTTTATTAATCTATTATGTTCACAAGGTTCCAACAAACCTTTGGATTGTAAGCCTATATAGTTGTGAAATCTCTCCTAAAAGTTGAGTTTTGTATAAGTCCAACACTATTTATCTAAGTGTTTCTCAACCTTTAAGCCTAGATAAGTCTCTTTGACACTGACTTAGGGATGTGAAGGAGTGTGTTGTCCTTATTGTTATAAATTAAGACAATTACTCTTTTTATATCAGCAACCATTAGACGAGGGTTAACACCCCTAATTTCTTAGCATTATCTCCACTACTAGTTTTAACATCAGGGTTAGTGCTAGTTAATCCTAGGTGTGTTCTAGTGTTTACAACCACTAAATTTCATTTATTACATAGAGATTATATTCATACCTTACAATAGATGCAACAACCATATGTACATTACAACCCAAATGATGTTTCATCCATGGATCCCACACCCCTATGGTTGGGGTTTAGCCCTTCATCGATATAAACATACAACAATGAAATGATAAATCAGTGACTATCATACAACAACATTAATTTTCCTATTTCTTGTGAAAAAATGATCAATGGAAACCACACTTATGTTCTTCAAAAAATATATGTATCAAAACCATAAATTTACAAGTTTTAAGTCACCAGTCAAAGCTCTCTCAAATTATCCTAATGTTGTATTTGTAGAGTAGGTGTAAGTGCAACACCAAATAATTAGAATGAGCCATCGCTCTACTTTGGGATAAAAAACAGACGAATCGCATGGTGGCAGATGGGTCATATGGTCTTCCTTTTGCCACCTTCACTATGTAGTGGACTTTCCTTCAGGTGAAAGACATTGGGCAAATCATCTCCACACAAACAAAATGTTTGTTTGAGCTGTCTGGTTATTGTTCCTATTGTGTGGTACATCTATTGGGAGATGGATTTAGAAGAATCATTCCTTGCCAGAAGAACCACCTAATCCATCATTTGAATTGGTCTTCTTATCAAAAATCATTCCTTTTGGGAAAATTGATTTAGCGAGATGTTTGGTGACATGTCAATTATCCATTATTCTTGATTTGGATCTACCTAGATTTGGATTCTAGATACATAGATGGACTTGAGTTTTCCACTGAGATATGATATGATATACAGGCTGAACTCAAGTTTTGGCATCTTGGCATTGATTATTTTGCCATTGGTTGGCTATTTAAAATGATTTGTACATGGGATTAGATCCCTCTACGAACCCTCTGGCCATGGGTTGCTATGCTTGAGATATTTCTACTAGGTAGGAGTGGTAACGTGGGAGAGGGGTATACTAGAGTAGGAGGGGTAAGTGTATGGGGAAGCTTTCATGGGTCCACTCCTCTATGAGATTATGAACCGAAGAAGGAGTCTACGGGCACTAGTGACCTTTTTTGTGAGATTATGACTTGGGGAGGAATCGTATGATCATTATTTACCTCCGTTGTGAGATAATGTGTCAGGGAGAGAGCGTACGGGAATTATTGAACTCCACAGCGAGATTATATATCGAGGATGGTACGTACAGGGCACTTTATTCTTTTTAGCACCCCTTTGCATTGCATCTTTATGCGTTTACTTTTACTTTTTAGAAATTACAGGGGATCTACCTATTGGTTTACTTGATTGCATTATTATACCCATCGGTAGTATGGGATGCTATTCAGATTTGTTATCTAGGAGGTTATTTTGTTTATTTCTATCTCTTTTAGGTACTATATGTGTACTTGTTGTGTTTACTGTTAGTATCTAGTTATTTGTCTTATATCCTCTTATTCTCTATCCTTGTGCTGGTTATACTGGAGATCTGGGTACGTGTCGTATTTGGTCATGATTTTCTTGTGACCTATATTCTATCTATTATACCTTGATAGTGACTACCCTTTTTAGCAGCATGCACTGATGGCTGACCCTTCACCATATTTATTGGTAATTACTGTAGTTACCCCTTTTTTATTATATATTGTGTGTCCTTATCGTGTTTTGATCTCTCTATACCTTGCTTATGCGTACTTTTTCTTGGTCATGCTACGATGCCTACTGGGTGCTCATTGATTTTTGTACTGATGCTACACTTCTGCATCTTTTTATGATGTAGGTTTTAGTACAAGTCATTAGGATGGACGCGATTATGCGAGTTAGTTTGGTGCTGTTGCAAGAGATATGATGAGCAGTCGACATTCATACTGGCCCTTCCTTCTTCTATCTCTATAGTTGTTCTACTTGGAGTCTAGATATTTATTTTGTATCTTACCCAGTTCTGCGTTGTACTTTGTAATTTTCTATATATTGATGCTCCACAACCACGATACCAGGTTCTAGGGAGTCATGTTTAGTTATGTATTTTCATATTTTACTTCTACTTCTTCTCTTACTCTCTCTTCTCGTTTCTTTTGGTTCTTGGTGCTGGTCCATCGGTTCACACTTTAGGCCAGGGTAGGCTTTTCTATAAGTGGGATTTAGATGCCATCACAACTTGATTTTTGGGTCATGAAAATATATAAATGCCCCATGGATAATATGGAGCATAATATGTGTCCCTCTACTATGCCTAACTCGAAAGAGTTTTTTATATATTGTCTTACACTTCCTTTAGAAGTACCACTGAACACTTTAAAGATTGAGACTTTTTTCATCCATAGACAAGTTATGTGTGTATCTATCGCTATCATTGCAATGACAACTTTAGAATTAAATAGCTTTATCATAAGTATGGGACTAGGATTTTATACAAGTGTGGTGACAATATATTCACAAGAGTTTGGCATTTCATTCAATGTCAAGATTAGGTTGATAGGACAACCCAAAATTAGGTAAACTAGATGTTGTACTTAGCTATTGTTATATCTCTGTGTATGGACTACTCAACAGATCCCACATCTATTCGCTCATGTTGCTAGGAAGAATTTGAGCCATGAATGCCTCTACAAATTGAGGCCAATTCATTAGAGGAAAATTATCCGCAAAGGTAAGAAAATACATCAGACCCAATTTTGGACACAACATGACATGGTCACGGAACATCAGAATGAACCACCTCGAAACACTTTGCTCGTTTTTTAACTCTAGGACCTATCGATCTATGGTGATAATTTTCACACCGACACAACTCAGGCTCCATTGAATATATATTATGAAACAATAGGGCAGAGCTTCTTAAAGGTAGGTAGATAAGGATGTTCCAGCCGACTTTTTGCTTCAAATAAAGACACGACACTAGAGCATGCGATATATCAAGACAACTAATCATCAATGATGTAGAGACTATTAGATATATGTCATGTATGGACGAATAATTTGCTTCGTCATACAACAAAATACCTAGTGCCATCACACAAGTGGGGATTAGGGTATTTGCTCTGCCATAAGATCCTAAAATAGACAATAATTAGAAAAGAATGAGATACAATAGCTTAGATCTTATGTTACTGTCTACTCACAAAGATTAAACTAAAGGTGAGTTTTGGTAAACAAGGTGTGAAATTTAGCTATTTGTACTTGATGAGAGTGATATCCAATCCTTAAGTAATAGTCCATATTGTGAAAATATTCGTGTTTTTTTTTAGTACCACCAAATGATTCTTGATTTTAGAGTTTTGTTGAAGTGTGTGAAGAAATGAACCTTTTGCGTAGCTTAATTCCGAAAGCTAGCTGTTGAGGGGTGGATTGGTGAAGACTATATAAGGAAATCACTATCTGTTCCCCAAACCAATGTTAGACTCGCCATAACTTAAATTGAGGTCATGAATGATACCCACTAATTACTACTCAAGTGAACGAACCATTAGCCCAACCCATTATATTCAATCGAATATCCCATGCTAACTAAGGGCAATTATAATGAACCAACAGTTCTATAAAACGGCCAAATATAAAGTGGTCTAATTATCTATTATAGCCCCTAAATCGATAGTCATCATCACAGGAACATCTAGATTAATACTAAATAACAAGTCTAAAAATCCTCAATGTTTCAAAGAAAACTAGGTGTCCCTTTGGTCGAATAATGGGCAAGATATCTTTTGAGTAGGCCCATAGTAAGCTAAAAGCGGAGGCTCACCTTGAGTTTGGAACCGCAAGCTAGCTAGAGAAAAGGGCGCGTCTGAAATGGTGGAACACTTGCTGCACTCAACAAACAAATAAACAAAAAGGAAAAAAAGACAAGTAGAGAGTCAGTACGAGGCACATGTACTGAGTAGGTATAATAAGTTGACCGAAAATAGAAATTAATATGCATGAAGTAACAACGAAAATGCACTATGACACTTGGAAGGTAGTAAGCATAAGTAACAAGTATGAGCCACAATAGCAGTGAGATCAAGATACAACGAAACTATCAATATCAATAAGTATCTATGAGGGCTCAAGCCTCCACACCAAACTCCTTTGGAAATTGGATTCTTTTAGATAGAGAGCATTAAGTCATTTTCATCCATTTTTCTTTAATATTATCGTGCCGGAACGTAGCACCCAATCTAATTATAAATAGTTCAACAATTTTCATTTTATTAATGGAATTTCATCCTACCTTTTTTATTCAAGGTATCATTCGATTATAGGGAGTTCAAGATTATAGAGTTCATGGTTTTTGGGATCACTGTTCACACACAACGTATCAATTCATTCAGCTACAACAACGAAGCACATAGTAAACTCCATAACATTACGCAATGACTATCAATTACTATTAAGAGTCTCTTTATCTAATAGTACAAACTGTAACCTACCTCAATTCGCAAGAAGTGCAAGTTAGGAATGATCCCCTTCTCTCCTCACGAAATTAATCTAGGTTTGATTAATTAAAAAGAGTAATTAAACATTAAGAATCAATTCTAGTGTTATTCAGCCACTCCCATTGCTTCAAGCCCAAGTCAAAGGTTCTATCCACTTGGTTTATCATCAAAATAGCACTTTTACCAAGAACTAGTACAAATTCTAGTGTCTAGGGGGTAAATTATATCATCATTACTCATAATTCACAAGAAAACACCAAAATTAAGGGAATTTCTACTCCCCCACTTCATCTTCTCCAATCTAGGTTTTCCACAATAGCTAAAAGTTAGTTAATTCTAAGGATTACAATGATAAAAGGGAAAGAATTCACTTACTTTACTGAAAAATTACTCCTAAAAACTTGCTCTCTGGCCCTAGCTTCGTCTCTCCTTTCTAAAACTGAGTTTTGGGGAATGAACCCCGTAAGTAGAATAAAAAGGGTCTGGAAACTACATTTTACTGCTGCAGTGGACCAATTACAGCTAAAGTGGTACTGCTGTGGCGATAAAGCCACCGCTACTGTGGTGAAAGCTACGATGGTAATTTCCCTTGCTCAAAACAGTGAGCTCTGTCCAGTTCCCAGGTTCCTCAATTTCACAACACAATCCCATAATCTAGACATCAAATTATAAGCCTATCATGGTAAGTAGCATTACCGGAGTTCTAGAGCCTCAAATTCCATTCTGAAAAGTACTACGGTTAGCTAAACGAGTGTACTACACGAATTACCACATTAAACATGACAAGACTAAATACCATCTCCGTAGCACTCCATGAGCAGTCGGGATTAAAATTTTGGTTGAGACTACGCTAGTCCTGAAAA
>JBDJHY010277940.1:0-10246 GCA_039654485.1 Withania somnifera
TTTTTTTTCTTTTTTTTTTTTTTTTTTTTTTTTGCTTTTCTTAAGCATTGTTTGCCTTTTGTGCAGACACTATCGAATCATGATAAGGAACAAATATCTTTCTTTTGGAGCTGGTCTTATTGGAGTACTTTTTTACTCACTTGGTGCGTGACAATCTCTCATATTCTTGCTGTTGAACTTGTGGAACCTTATGCTGCAACTCTAGAATTAGCCTCCTCCCAAGACAGTCAGACCAGATGCCTAAGCCTTATATTTTTTGTTGATATTCAATTGGATATTACCAGTCTTCATTTTCCTTAATGAAAAATGAAGAAAACATACTAGAATGTTCAAACTGCTGACTGTGGCTAATAGCTGTTATTACTTGATAAAAACTGGGTTTCTGTAGTTTCAAGTTTCATACCTTTCATTAGATATTGCTTTTCTAAATTTAGATAACACTGGTTGGGGTGCTTTTAACAAAGTGCATTTTATCATACATTATGGCTATTTTCAGGGTTGTGGTGCCTATAATTCAGGGTTATGAAGATGCAGGGGACTTCACTATAACCGAAAGACTGAAGACTAGTGCACATGCAAACTTAGTTTACTACTTATGCGTTGGTGCTCTAGGGCTATTTGGACTTATTTTGCTCATTGTTGTTCAAGAATACAGGTTCATCTCTAACTCTCTCAATAGTTTGTGTAGACTGAAGGCTCTTGTTTCTCTTCTCCTGAGTCTGCGTTTTGTTGTTACAAATCATCTTTGATTGCTTTTCATTGGATTATGTTATATTTGCTTTGATAAAAAGAATCATACTGGTTTCACAACAAGACAACTCTGCTTGCCAAGTGCAACAAAAAGACTGCAAGGCATGCTTTTCAAACTATGCCATGGAAGCATCTTTATTAAGCAGACAACCTCTATTTTGGGATCAATGAGCTGACCAGTTATTCTCTATATTAAAGTGTGAAATGGAAGTAGATAAGCGCTTGATGCTATTCTTCTAATTTATTATCTTGAAAGAACTGACATCTATTTGGTCATGTAGGAAGCTCAGGAATTAAAGAGTAAAGAGACATGGCTTAGTCTGTTCTTCTTTCCTGCAAAAATTTTATCACTCCAAGCTTCAATTTCCAATCATTGATCCCTTCCTTGCATTCTCAAACTGTGAATATTCACATGCAGTATAGGAAACATTCCTGGTTTTGCCATGGCTTGCTCCAATACATTTGGTCTCGTCACTGGTGCATTTCTTCTTGGCTTTGGTCTAAGTGAAATTCCAAGAGGCATCTGGAGATGTGCAGATTGGCCAAGTCACCAAAAGATTCTCTCACACAAGGTGGCCAAAATGGCCGTCAAACTTGATGATGCTCATCAGGAATTTTCGAATGTTATAGTAGTAAGTTCTGTACTTGACACATGGCGTATCTTCTATAATTGTTCATCACAAAGTCTAATTGTTAACACATTTTCTGTGCTTGTTAATATTTATTTATAAAATATTTTCTTGATAAATATTTCGTTTTCTAATCTTTTAAAATGATTTGAATGCTTTAACCACTAGATTACAAGTTACAACTTCTAATTCCAGGGATGAAGTATGTTTAAGATGGAAAATGTTGAGAAGATGCTGAGAGATTTTTTAACCTGCAACGGCGGTTGAGCAGATGACCTCCCAAGTGGGGGGTCTCAAGTTCGGAACCCCCTGCATGCTTTCTCGGTTTAGCCCGTTGCACGGGGCTTGCCTAGTGTGGTTTACCTCTCCTATATGGTTATCGGGCTTTTACACTGGAGCGATATTTATCTTGTGAGCACCTAAAGGGTAGCGGCTACGGGTTCCTTTGTCAAAAATAATAGAAAGAAAAGAAACTGAGAGGTTTGATTTGTAATATGTTGTATACAAGATAACCTGTTCTAAGACTCGCTAATGCATTTTCAGTGGTCTGTCTTGTCCCATGTTTACCATTATGGTTAGAATGATACAAGTTCTTTTTAACTGAGTCCCATTGTCTGCCACTTCGGTCAAACCAAGCAAAATGGGAATTGGGGATTTCCTCATACAAATCACTAGAAGAGAAGGGAGAGCTCAAAGAAACAATAGGTTCATTTTTTTTTGAGACAGCAGGTTCATTTTTGAAATTCTCCACAAATTTCAATTTCAGTTGTTGAACTGATGTTCATATCTTGAGTGCAGTTCCATAATTTTCCAGTACTCTATTCGTAATCAAGAATAGGCTAGTATTACATGTAGCTGATTTTGAGACTATTGGTCAGGTAGTTTGATAGGTATGTGCATGCATTTCGCCATCTTGGGCTATCTTTGCTTTGCCTGTTCATTATTTTGACCTACCTAACATGCTGCAGTTGGAGCAAAGATTAATCTTGTTGAAGATGAAGAGTTCAAAATTTCTCTTCCATCACTAAAGATGTGGTTTCACCCTTGCAGATTGCCCAAGCCACGTCAAAACAGATGTCAAAGCGTGATCCTTTGAGACCTTACATGAATTTCATAGACAAGATGCTGAGCCAGATGGTAATCATGCTTTTGTTTGCTAATAGTTATGCCTCAAAGCTTCACATCAATAAATTAGGCACTCCTATTCTTGTTTAAATGTTTCTTTTCTCATATGCATTAATGCCTGTACAACTTCAACTGCAGCTTAGTGAAGACCCCTCTTTCAAACCACAAGGTGGAAATTTAGGAGAAAATGATATGGATTATGACACTGATGCAAAAACAATGGCTGCACTTAGACGACAACTCGAGATAGCTCGAGAGAAATACTACCGATACAAAAGGTACATGTTAATTGACGACTCAAAAGTTTGAGTACATGTGGTCCATGGTTAAAATTTCTGGATCATAAGTGTTTAGTAGTGGCTATCTACAAATGTTATAACCTGGATCAACTCTCAGGCTTTGAAATCTTTATTTTGAGCTTTAGAATGATATTAATTGCTTAGGAATCCTTTCTGCACTGGTGAAAACTTGCCCAAGAAAATTCCCCTACAGCTTATGGCTGTGAGGGCCATGTTAGGGTCCTGGTATCCCTGAAATCTTCTTCTCTTTATCTTATCTAATTCCAGATTTGAATGTTTATAGTTTCATCACATCACGTGTATCTCTGCTGCAATGATCTTAAAGGCAAGTCTTTCCGTTTATGACAACCATGCTGCTATAGGTTAGTGGCTTAATCATGAACATTTTGAAGCATTGGATGAACATAAGATATTTAACAACATTGTCCTTAAAAGTTCTGGAACCATGGTTTCTATTTAAGAGTTATGTTTTTTCTGCCCCATTGTCTGTTGAAGTCGAACCCACTTAAGCTCTCAACTTTTATGAAAAATGGTTTCTTTTCTATGAGGGAAATACTGAACCATTACTGTATGTTTAATTTGCAGAGAGTAAACCAATAAACTAGTAATACATTTGTCAGCTGTTGTGTGCTATCTGAGAATTATCTACTTAAAGAACCACATGATTTCTGGGTGAAACACCAAACTTCATACATTCAACTCATGCAGTTTGAGATTTTCTTTAACATCTAAACATTTCGTTGATGTACTAATAGCATGTAATTAACTCTATGTCCCTTCTCTAATACAGCGAGTATATGAATTTTGTAACTCAAGCGCTTGAGCTGGAAGATACCATAAAGAACTTTGAGCATCGTAGTGGCACTGGATGGTTTGCTTTATCTCCTTTCTTTCTCGTTTCTTCTTTTTCCATTAACTGTAGAAGTCTTAGACATTTTTGGGAAAGTTTTAGAACCATTAGTCCCCTAATTTATATGAAAAGACAGATTATTGAGTATTGTAATGTAACAGCCATTCAAATTGATCAGAATGAATGCTGAGGATGCATATAGCCGATCAAATGAGCTTGGAATTGATGTAGTTGTTGTTGTTGTTGTAGCAGTCTTTTATAGTTATAGACTTATAGTCCTATATCTGGTGATTGTTCAAATATCTAGTGAGTTAACTATGCTAACTTGCTAAGGAATATAGGTTTTTTCTGTATGAAGATTCACGGTTCAGGATTTAAAATTGATAAATGGTGCAGTGAACCGGCAGAATCAAAGAGTAGTGTTCTCCTTTACTTCCCCAATCATGTGCTTAGACCTGCCTGCAAATTCTGTTGCATAAGTTTTCACTTGGGCACCATTACTGATTTACTGATTAAGCTCTTGATATGGAAAGAAATTGATAGAATGAGACTTTGGGATTCAATCTCAAAAGGAAGTGAATGGAAGGGAAGTGAACTGGCCTTTCAATTTCACTAGGAGAAGTAATCTTCTCGCTGCATGTTGTTTCTTGATTTAACAGCAGATGTACAATTTGAGTGGAGGCATGTTCAGTAGCAAGACAGTATATTTAGCTCTTCTTTGATGTGAACTAGTCATGCTAATGGTATACGGTATCACAATCTGGTGTTGCAGGTTAAGTTGTTTATGTTAATATATCAATTGACTCATCGCATCTATTTCTTCTTAACTTGACAGGAAATATATATCGAGCTTCCGGCCTGAAAGAAGTGGAAGATTAGGGTCTACGCTGGACATAACAGGTGATATTCAGATTTTGCAATTCGTTCTGTAAATGGGTTTTCTCAAATTCTAGCATTTCCTGAAACACTTCCTACTTAGATGCTAATAAAACAGCACTACTATGTTATAAGTTCTGATTTTCAATCTTGATGATGATCTTCGAAAGAGAATATTAGTAGTTTTTATTAGAAACAACCTCTCTACCCTCACAAGATAGGGGTAAGGTGCGTACACAACGCCCTCTCTAGACCCCACTTGTGGGACTACACTGGTTTTTTGTTGTTGTTCTTATTGATTTATGCATCCTACCTTCAAAATCTACTATATTTGCTGAAGGATGTAGTTTCTAGTTCATACTACAAAATGCAGCCATAGTAAATGGTGCAGGAAAGAAACGTATTTGCTGTTTTTCTGTATAAAGTGATCTAAGAAAATGCAATCATAATAAATGATCATATACAAAGGAAATTTTTTTTAGAATAAATGGTCAAATACAATGTGATTATTAAGTTGCACCCATGCAGAGTTGGTTTGGCGTTGTGTATTGGCAAAGCAACTTCAGAAAGTTCTGGCAATCCTCTTAGGCTGTATGTCGGCTTCTATACTTCTCGCTGAGGCAACAATTCTACCAAGTGGAGTTGATTTATCTCTCTTTTCTATTCTGATTAATGCCATGAAAAAGCATGAGATGCTTGTACAGGTAACATTTTCTCTTTTGTTTTTATTTTACTTATATCCTCTTTTAGTTTTATGAAATAAAATATTTTTACTTTGTAACGAATGAAACCTTCTGCCTGAAGACCTTGACTAATTTTGAGATAGAACTTTCCAAATGAGTTACTTCGCAATAATCACAAGATTGTGATACTGCTTGCATCATTTATCCTGTCCATAACTCTTCTAAACAGTGAATGAACTGAGAAGTACTTCTCTTTCTCTAGTTGTTTGGAATCCATATCTGATCTCAAGTAAGACGGAGGAAACATGCTACATGCTAAAAAGACAGACTGAGGATGAGTTTTTCATTCTATTTTCCCGTAATTTTCTTTTGTTCCTTGCTTGGATCATGTTCTTCTGCATATTTGAATAGAAGTAAAAATGTGGTGGAAAGCTTTAGTATAGCATACATGTACTTTTATAAGCATTGCTTCACATTCTACTAAGCTCCTCTCACGTTACAGATATTCTCGTTGTTTAGATCTATGAGGTCAATAGCTTTTGTTTGTATCTGCGAGTTAGAGGAGACACTATTTCCCCCCTTTGTTTAGCTTGAATCTTTTGATGTCACTTAATGGTTGATGGATATCTTTCTCTGGTAAATGTAATCAAAGTTAAATGCTATTCGGCTTCTTTTCCCTGGAAACATTTTTGTTCATGGAACAAGAAGAATGCAGGAATTTGCAGGACTTTTCTCTCTTTGGAGAAAAGAGCTTAATTAGTGGTAGATTTATAGGGAGCTCACCAAGAATGTATTGACTAACGTATACCTTGGAGATTATTGAGTGGTTTGAAATGATTATGTTGTTGTATAGTTTTCTAACATATGGAGGTCACCAACTGTCATTTTGACATTAAATTGAATGAGCGAAACTGGTATAGTGTCTTGAAGTTACTTTCTAGCTGGTGCATTCATATTTATGTTTCCTGTCTTCTGTTTCCTTTTTTCTTGTGCAGGTGGCTGCCTTTATTCCTTTAATGTATATGTGTATGTGCACATACTATTCCTTGTTCAAAATAGGAATGTTGACATTTTATTCATTGACTCCAAGACAAACAAGTTCAGTCAGTTTGCTTATGATATGCTCGTATGTCTCTTTGTTCTTCCTTTTTCTTTCTTATTCGCAACCATTATCTGCCTAATACTGCAAATATGATGATATAAATCATATTAGGATGGTTGCACGCTATGCTCCTCCTATTTCATACAACTTTCTCAACCTTATCCATCTTGACAATGGCGTGAAGACCATCTTTGAAAAGGTAAGTAACTGATCAGTATGTCTTTTGTTAGCTAGAATGTTTAATTCCGAGACCTATGTCAAAATATTATCACATATTGGATTTTCTTGTGAGGCACAGACACAGCTTTTCTCGTTTTGCGTGGCTTTTATTAAGTTATAAAGGTTATTATTTTATATTTGAACTGTATATTTAAAATAATGATTGGATGATGTGAAGTAGTTTAAAGATGTCAAATAAAATTAAAATAATGTAAATTATATTACTATATAAGATCACGTGTTCAAGCCGTGGAATTAACTTCTTGCAAATTTGCAAGGTAAGGAAGGCTGTGGAGGAGTTTATTTAAGATCTCGTTCTAATCCTAGTATTGAACTAACCAATCATAGTGAAGTGGTCAGTTTATTTAAGATTTCTTGTCTAATCCTAGTATTAAACTAATTCATCCGTCAGTTTATTTAAGATTTCTTGTCTAATCCTAGTATTAAACTAATTCATCTTTTCCTAGTTCGCTTGCAATTGGTAGTTAGATGCATATAAACAAGCAGGCACCACATTGGGAAGTAACTAGAAAAAAGAGGGAGATGAACAGATATTGAACTTTCATAAGACATTTGTCTTTCTAATTTGACCATACAAGTTGATGATTTTATAATTCTACTAATGCAGAGTATGGGGAATATTGATGATGCAGTCCCATTCTTCGGAAGAAGTTTCAATAAAATTTATCCGCTTATTATGGTTATCTACACCTTATTGATTGCAAGCAACTTTTTTGATCGAGTCCTTACCTATTTTGGGAACTGGAAAATATTCAAATTCCTGAGTGAAGAAGCTGATGATTTGGATGGATTTGATCCCTCAGGACTCATTATTCTGCAAAAAGGTTAGTAATTAGCATATATCCTAATGTAAAGCATGTAGCTGGAATCATTCTACAAATGAATTTTTAGCTTGGGCATTGTTTTATTTTTCGTTGGAGAATAGCGGTCTAAAAGAAGATAATTTAAAACAAGTAGTTTAAGACTAATTCTGTCAAACCAGGTTACAAAATGATTTCGATTTTACTTCTCAGAACGCTCTTGGCTTGAACAAGGACATAAAGTAGGTGAACTTGTTGTTCCATTGGCAAGGAATTTCCAAAATGCAAGTTTGGATCTTGAATCTGGCAGCAAGAAGACGGTATGTGATTCTCGGAACATAACATACTCTTTCTATCTATTATCAAGAAAATAGTAATTTCGTAGATGTCATCTACTCACATAAATCCTTTGGTGTTTTACACTATGGCGTTGAATGTTTTATGATTTTCACCTTTCTTCCAAATGTTACCTAACAGGAGAACTATATAACAAGGCTGGTCTGGCACAGTTAGAGCCTGTTTGACTAAACTTCCGAAAATCACTTGATTTGGAAAGTACATTGTATCAAATGGAGTATCAGAAAAGCATTTGTGATTGGGTAAATCGTGTGAGAAGAGTTTTTTTACTATCACAGAAGCAGTTCATGTTTTGCCATTCTTTCCAAAAGTGTTTTTTAAAGTCAAATAACGAAGATGACATCTAAAGATTCACTTTAACGATTAACATATTTAAATAGATAAATAATTTGAAATGTTTATTGTGGGAGACTTTTAAGTTTTTTTTTTCTTTTAAGTAAAAATGTAGAAGAAAGTTCCAAAATAGAGAGAGAGAGCATGTTATGAGATTGTGTTGATATGTTATCGGCAATGCATAAGGCCAGCTTTTGTCCTGACTGTTGGACAACTATAAATGCTGGAGACTGATTATCATCCCTGCTTCAGACCAAAAGATATAATTCTTCCTTTGCATAAATGGGGGAGGAACATCAGGAGGTGTAATTTTTATGTAGATGCTCTTAATGTGCATTAGCTATATGGTCGTTGCAACTATATGCTGTAGCTTTGAAGTTCAACTATTTACTACAAATGCAGTATAGCATTCCTGTGGCAATTTGACACTTTACTATTAGTTGTCCATTGGAACTGTGTTAGAGGTGCTCAAAGTGTGCAAAGCTTTATTTGGTTTTATGGTGCATGTCTGCATTTTACACCATGAATGATTATTCTTCAATATTTCATGTGACTTTGGTTTGTATTTGTAAAAGGTCCATGAAACAAAACCATCAACAAGACTAAAGGAAGAAAATAACGTTAGCCATTTAAAACCACCTCTAAAAGGAGAGGCACAAAATGAGAGCAGCAAAGAAGAGATCAGTGGGAAGAACAAGGCAAAAAGAGTTAGGCAGATGAAGAGAGAAAATAGCATAAGTTCAAATGGGAGGAGCAGGGACCGGCCCTTGTCGTCACGGGATGAAAACTCCATGATGGATATGCAAGTTCAGCCTTCTAGAGACTTATCCTCGACTTGGAGATCAATGCAGATAGGTTTCCGCAACTTCAAGTCTAACATGGAATCGAAGGGATTCATCCCTTTACATCAACTTCGAGATACAGGACATAGTCGTGCTTCCTCAATTGACTCCCTGGACGAAATATTTGAAAGGATAAAACGACCAGGATCAGAGTCTACAAACTATGACAGCGATGATGATGCGTATAAAGGATTGAAAAGTTCAAGGCCAGGCAGATAATATATGCTAAGAGAAAGTGTCAGAGAGCAGCCTACCAGTTTTGTGTGAGAATCAAGATATTGGTTGTAAAGTTTGTTCAATATTCTTTTCTCCTAGTAGTAGGTTTCTGCACTGCAGATTTTTTTGGCGTCTTTTTCGTTGTAACAGGTAGCAGAATAGCCATTTCTCAACCATATAGATACAGAAAAGCATACGACCCTCAACTTGAAAACTT
The DNA here is from genome assembly GCA_039654485.1 of Withania somnifera. Lineage (NCBI taxonomy): Eukaryota > Viridiplantae > Streptophyta > Magnoliopsida > Solanales > Solanaceae > Withania > Withania somnifera. The sequence continues at coordinate 9,320 of JBDJHY010277940.1, forward strand.
CAGAGAGGTGGAAACTCAAGTTTCTGTAACGTCTCTGTGTCACTCACAGTTGTTGTATTGGATGATATTAATAGATGTATTATTTTTAACAGGAACTGAGATCTCTTGTAAATGAAATCTCTAGTAAGGACAAAATTTGACTTACAAATTCTCCCTGCAAAGAATATATATGTAGATCTCCAGAAGAAAACTTTTTACTAGTTAATTCCCTATTTAAATTCCAATAGAAACGTTTTAAAGGGAATGTACATCTCAAAATGCTATCCTAGAGTAATTTCTATTTTTGTCCGCTTCCATTTAAAAAAAATACTTAATAGAACCAATAAAAACAACAGTTATTTAATTGAAAAATAAATTTAGGTTTAGAAAATCAAATCAACATAGTAAATATTATTTGAGTACGAGTACACTATATTTCAAATTAATTTTATTTTTGTTTTGGACGCAAACAATATATAATTCACTTCTCACATAAGTGCTTCGGAATGCAAAAAAACATAATTATTTGAATTGAGTGGAGTAGGAGAAAAAGTAAAATAAAATTATTTAATATTAAATAAAATTATTTAATATTAAATAAAATTATAATTAAAAAATTATTTTATCATGAAATATCAATAAATTAGTAATAACAAAAAATAAAATTATTTATAATAATCGTACCAGAAAATTGAATAATATCATATTATTTATTTTAAAAATATTATTACAAACCATACCATATTGTGTCATAAAAAAGGAATTAATTCATCAGCTACCCTTAACCCTACGACCCGGTGCACCGCTAATTTCCCGCCAAAAAACTCTTCGTCCCCAATTCCCGCCACACGCGCCGCTGACGGCGACAGAGCAAAGCCCTTCCGAAGTCGGGAAAATCTGATGGACGGCAACATCCATAGCAAAGAACTGGCGGGGTATTTGCTAAAC
>JBDJHY010277961.1:0-10246 GCA_039654485.1 Withania somnifera
AAGGAGAATTTTCCAAGGTGCTTTTTCAAAAGGTTACCTTGACCAACACCTTCTCGAGGTACGCCTCGTCCTTAAGCCAGACCCTCTGTAAATCCAACAACACAGTGGTGCTGGACGAGGTTTTGGAAGAGTTCCCTGATAATTCCCTTCGAGATGAGAGGTTTGGGTATGATGGGGAAGCCAAAGCACATGTAGCTGAGGAGTACATCAAGGCCATCATGCAGAGGCCTGAGTTCCCGTTGATCAAGTACATAGCTTAGTGTTCCATCCCTTTAACAGTGGAAGAGCTGAGATCATGTACCGAGGATGCCGACAAGGACATCAAGCACTTTCTGGTTGCCGGGGACGTACCTCACATCAAGAGCTCATTGTCCACCGACGATGCTCTTACCAGCTCCCCTACTGAAGGGTTAGGTGATGCTCATACCTCGGAGCCCCCCGAGGCTGATGTAGAGTTAGATCCCACCTCATCCATTAATCAGGCCGGGGCAGTAGCTAGCTTACTCTGTATTATATTTTTTTATTAAATCACTTCAGCCTTCTTGGCCCTTTTCATCAATGAAATTTAATTATTTATTTTAGCTCATTCCGACTTCAGTTTATATCTGTTATTCTTATCATACTTAATTTTAATTTTACTAACTCACCCCCTATACGCTTGAGCAAGTGGAAAAAGAGAATGTCACTCTTAGAACTTCGCTCCTTAGCATACGGAGGAATCTATATGAGAAGAACAAAGAGCTTCTCAACAAAAACAAATTCATTCAGTATTGCAAATCTTGTTTGTCCAATAATGACGAGTTTCAAGGCTTGGTAGAAAAATTAAAGCTCTCCAGTAAGGAGAGAAATCAACTCAGGGAGAAAAATAAAAAGATCTCCCAATAGCTTGAAGACGTACAGAGGGATGCCCGTAAGTGCATGGAAAGTTCAGACAAGAGCATTGTCTACTGGAAATCCCAGGCGGAACACTTCATGCTTGAGTTCGACCATCGCGAGGCCGAGTTGAATCATCTCCGGGATCAAATACGAGAGTATGAACACATAGTATTTAATGAGGAAAGATTACTCACCTTAGATGAGGTCGAGAAGCGAGTCTACGAGCTGACTGCCAATCTTTAGAGCATTGCCTCTAGTCACGGGGAGGCCTCCCCTGATTACCAGAGGAATAAGAGCATCCTTGACCATGTGTTGGTTATGTATGATGATGTGAAGAAGAGATCCTAGAGTTTTTAAATTCACATGCAGGCTAGCACAAGTCAGGAAACTCTTCATCAGCTGCCTCATCTTCAGACATTATACCTGTCAGAGGTGGAAGGAGACGAGGTAGAAGAGCTCGGGATCGACAAGGTCGGAGGAGTTAGAATAGTGCTTAATATACATTGTAATTAGAATTTTGACATGTAAAAGTTATTTTAGGTAATATTATTAAATGAATCCACGGTATTTTACCGAACCGATTTCTAATGAAATCGATTTACTTTTCTTTCATGACCCTGACTCCGACCCAATTTATTGCATAAACTAACTATACGGATTCATTCAAAGAGGCACTTGGCCGAATCGGACTCTCATACTCTAGGCCGATTTATTATGTATTAGTATCGACAATTCACCGAATCGAATATTTCCAAGAAGGCGACACTTTGCCGAACTGAACTTTCATACTCAAAGTTGATTTATTATGTATTTGTGGCATTTTATTTAACCGAATACCCCAAAGAAGTTCGATTATCATCTTAGTCTTTTTTGTTAAGGCATACAATCGAAGTTGGTTTATAATGTATTAGTATAGGCAATTCACCGAACCGAATGTTCCCAAGGAGGCGGCATTTTGCCAAACTAAACTTTCGTACTCGAAGTCGGTTTATTATGTATTTGCGGCATTTTGCCGAACCGAATACCTCAAAGGAGTTCGATTTATCATCTCAACCTTCTTTGTTAAGGCATACAACCCATCTTAGACCTGGTGTAATTCATAATTCATAAATCAGTTAAAGTAAAATAACAACTATAGGAAATGACTGTAAGTCAGGGAAGTGCAATTTACTGATAGAATCTTCATAAATTGCTCACGTTCCAGGTTCTTGGCAATTCTCTATCATCTAATCTTGCTAATTTATAACTATGATTTCTAAGATTCAATAACTTGATAAGGGCCTTCCCAATTTGTCTCAAGTTTTCCCAGTTTTTTAGCTTGGCTAGCTTTATTTTGTCTCAGGACATATTGGCCTGAGCTAAACTGAGTATTCTTCACTATAATCGGGTTGGAAATCCAGGTCGGATACTTTACCTCAAAAAGAATATCCGCAGCCAGCAATTGTTCAACCTCAATTCCGATTACCTGATTTCTTTTAGGTGCAAATTTTCTCTTCTTTTGCTATACAGGTTTGACTCATGGATCCACGTTCAACCTGTGAACCATCACCTCAGGTGATACTCCTATCATGTCCAACGGAGACCAGGAAAATATATCCTTAAACTCCCGGAGAAACGATACAATCTCCTGATGAAGTGTGGGATTTCGAGATGATCCCACCCTAACCTTTCTCTCAGGAAATTTCGAGTACAACAGGACCTCAAGCACCTTGTCATCTGTTTCTCCTAAAGGGACGACGTTGACTCTTTCTCGAGGTGTGACCCCGAGTCGAGAAATTTGTAATTGCAACTTGTTGATCCTTGGTATTTTCTTTTTAAGTGCAATCCTCATACACTCCCCTGAAACTTTTTTATCACCCCGGACTGAAGCTATTCCATTCTCTGTTGGAAACTACGTAATGAGATGGTAGGACGAACAAATGGCTTTAGCCAGCGTTAACCAATCTCGTCCCAGGATGACATTGTAAAAGGAGGGTGCATTGATTGATAAAACTCAATCATCATGATTTTCTGTCATGGTAGTCCCCTAGAGTAACTGGTAACCAGATGGTTCCTTCTGGCCTCATCTCTCCTTGGGTGAAAGTTTGGAGTGGTTGATCAGCCCGCCGAAAACTAACTCGATCAATTTTGTGCTGGTTAAAATATGTGGAAAAAAATAATACTGACCGAGACACCATTATCCACATACACTCATCGTACTTCTTTGTTTGCCAAGATCATTTTTATGACCAAGGCATCAACGTGGGGCATTGCCCCGGGGACAATATCCTCTTCTGAGAAAGTGATGACCTCGTCCAATTTAAAATATTTTTAGCGAGGTTCCTCTAAAGGTACTCTTCTCGCCTCCGCTTTCAAAGTGGCTTGCGACACCCCCTTCAGAGGAACGCCAAAAATTGTATGAATTACCCCCGTGATATTATTACTTAAATTCTGAGTTGGGGTAGAACTGATATGGGAGCTACACTCCCATTTTATTATTGGGAACCTAGAGGAATATAATTAGGATTATAATTTGACCTGAATACCCTTGATTGTGGTATTGGGAATATTGATTCTGAGGTGAATCCCACCTCCTGTGTTGCTGGCCTCGTCCCCGACCTGCTTGATTAAAACTACGACTCTCTTGGTGTTGGTAGCTACCTCAGCTGCCTCGACTCTGACCTCGGGAGGAACTTGCAGCCGCCGCAGAATAATGCGTTAACATACCCCGTTTCAAGCACTCTTCGATCTCCCTCATGATATCCTTACACGTCTCAGTCTCATGACCGTGATCATTATAAAAGTGACACCACAGGTTCCAAGATTGTTTATGTGGTGGTGCTTGTAATGTTGGTGGTGGTCTCAACACATCCTGATGAAATGCCAGGATTTCCATCTCGTCTTTGTCAGTGGCGTCATGGTATTTTCAAAAAATTTTGGGGTCACTTTGCCCTTTATTCAACCTGTCAGACACGTGTTTCTTAGAGGTTTTCCCCTTTTCCTCACTTGACTTCTTATCAGGCTTATTTTTCTCTCTTTTTTTTATTTTCCTCATCTGCCATGGCAAAATTTCTAACCACCCTAAATAATTTATGTTTTGTTTGCGGTGGATTCCTCCTCAGCTCAGTATAAAGATAATCGGGCTGAAGTCTACTCAAGAAGAATAAGATAACAAGCTGATCATTTTTATGTTCAATATGCAAGATTTACTCCATAAAGCGCTCTAGGTACATGCTTATGGTTTCATCACTTTTTTGCTTGACATCCAGAAGGTCAGCATAATTCTTCACGATCTTCTTTTTCTGTTAAAAACAAGCATAAAAAGCTCGTCTATCTGACGAAATAAACTAATGTTGTTCCTGGGCAAGTCATCAAACCACATGCTGACTTTTTCAAGTGCTCCATATTGCACTGACGGTTTATCATCTGAAATTTAAACTGGGATAAGAAATCAGTTTGATCACTGGGGACTTGAAACCTTTTGGTAAAGAAGTAGTCATTATGGCTCTAAAGAAAGGGATAATCATGTCCCTTGCTTCATCAATTCCCGGAATTTTTTCCAACTCATTTCTAATGAAATTCTTTTGAGGAGTTTCTCTCTGGCTAACTCCTCCACTATGATCTCGGAGTAGGCTCCGATCTCGACGAGAGCTACAACTTAGATATCATCCCTCGGATTATTTTTCTTTTTGTCTCTTGTGCGAGGATTCACCTAGTTAGAGTGCGAGTTAGTTGACTCCGCTTGACTTCGGTGTGCTTCCTCATTGCGTCTGCAATTTCTACCTCGGTTGGATTGTGAATTCTCATTGGATATCATCTCAGCGTGCTCTTTACACCATTGTTGAAACAAATCCTAATGTTCTTGAGAGAATCTTGCTACAGTTGTTGACCAAACATTTGACATCCTTTGATCTTGTTCACCCAGCCAACTGGGATGGGTGGTAGACACTCGACTTTCTTATGCTCCGCGGCCACTAACACCCCGGCCAATGATGTCACGGGCCGTAGCCACGCCGTCACGACTCGCGCCTTGTGTGTTTCTACTTCTTGTGGTAACCATCTTCTCAATATATCAGAATTCTAGTTTTCCAAAACAAAAATCTACAACTAGTCCCCACAGACGGCTCCAATTGATGATTCTCAAAAGATCACCAACAACTACACTACTAAATTTACCTCACAACAATGAATGGCAGCATTGAATGTAGTATGAACCCCTGTAAAATAGAGCTTAGGATGGTCCCCGGTGTAAATTCTCTAATGCTTAAGTTGGTAATAAGCTTTAGAGAAGTATTTGTGTATTTTTTGTAATAGTAGAGTGAGCGTACCTTTGCATTCTTGCTTTCTCACCTTTATATCTTTTTTCATATAACTGTCATTTAGTGGGCGCTACAAACAGGGAATAACCTCCTACTATTGCCACTTTAAACTTATTAATGGAATTTACTTAATTACTACCATTATTTCACGGTATTAATAATAATCATTTAATTACTATCGTTATTCAATATTTATCTTTTCAAGTTATCACTCTATTTTTGTCATTGTTATTGTTCCTTTCTTGTTTGATTTGCCCACCAAAAGAAGTACTAAACACAAATCAGAATTCATAATAAAAAAGAATTTGAGAGATATATAGTAGCAGCGATCCCCAGGACCATTAAACTCAACTCTTGCTTCACTCTCAAAAAAAACAAGCTCCTTAGAAACCTGAGGTGGTAATATAAGGATGGCATTTTTAATGCATCCCACCCTAACCCAAGTAACAGTCAATATCCATAACAGTATTAAGTTAAAGAATTTATTGGGTGAAGATAACAGTTGGATCCCTACTTGGGAGTAGTTGAGTTTGTGTGATGATTCCAAAATGGACAAGTTGTAGTTTATCTCAAGAGTTGCTTTTCTGATCTCAGTTTGTCTTTGAAACAAGAGTCAAATTTACTTTAAGGTCTTCCTTCGTTTTTATTTAATGCAGTCCAACCTCTTTGAATAATTTAATTCATAAAATATATACACAATATATAAATCTTATATAATTAAAGTATAAATATATATAATGAATATATAAATTTTATATATTTCGATCCTATCCATAAATAAAATTGGTCAAAAAATACATAACGGTAAGCTTCCTTTTATTTACCAGATCAGTCCTCTCTATAATAAAAAATTACTTTTGCAATATGCTATTCTCCTATTAGGTAAAAGTATACTTGAGTTTTAGAGTTGCATGACGGATAACGAATTAGCAATAATTACTACGCACTGAGATTATTGGGTATGCGATAAAATAAAAATATTTTAATTGTTAGTTTAAAATTAAATTTATATTATATTTGATTAATGATATAAATTTATTTTATTAAATTTAAAATTATTTTATTTCATATTTCAGGTGATATAAATTAATTTAAGGATTATAATCTTATAACTATAATCCTGAGATAATTTAATTTATATACCAATTATCTTATAATGTTTACATCAAATCAAGAGATTTAACTTTATTAATTATTGGCTAAAGTAAAAATATATGTTACTTACTCATGTTTAAGTGATAAATATAAACATATGAAAGTTGATACAAAGGTCGAGGTTCAGGTAAAAAGTTATTAGATAGCTAAATTTTATTGCAGTTTGTGTGGGAGAAGCGGTGAGATGTCCTTCTCCTCTCCTCTTGTTCTTTTAGTAATATTATTTAGTTATTACGTAGTTTTTTGTTTTTTTGTGTATATTATTATCAATTATTGCATTTGATTTATATCTTGTTTTGTTTTTATCCCTTTCTTACATTTATGTTTCGAATACTTCTCTTTTGAGCTGAGGTCTTTCGAAAATAGTCCATCTACTTTACAAAGGTAGATATAAGATTTGTCTGCATCCTATTCTTTTCAGATCCTACCAAGGCTGGACACAGAACCGGGACCATTCCCAACCCGGTCCTGTCCGTCCCCATCCGGTAGGTACCGGGATAGGATGCGTAGTTACGTACCGAATTTCGGACCGTAATGGGATCGTAATTTTCTCCCAGTCTGGGTTTGCAGATGATTTTTTTAAAAAATAAACTAATCTATAACCAACGGCTAATAATTGTTTGTTCCCCCCATCCCCACATCCCCCTAATCCATTTTTTTCTATAAATACCTCATTTTTCTCATCAAATATTCTTTTCTCTCTAATCTCTCATTCTTTCTCAATTATCATTTCGCAATACTAAACTTTGCAATTATTTAATTTTTGTTATTATTTTTTAATTGAAGATTAGAAGCATAATTTGTGAATTTTGAGGACAATCTTCTTAAGTTTTCATCATCAATTTATTAATTTTCAGTTATTTATGTCTGTATATACGCAGATGTTTGGTACATTCACTCCACTCTCTAATTTTATTATTTAATTTTTGCATTTATTATCTATAATTTTTTGGTTGGATTTGCTGATTTAATTTTAATTTAATTATATCGCGGATTTGTCTAAAAAAAGTTTCAAAAAAAAAAAAAAACAAAGTGCTTTAAAAAAATTAAGAGGATAATAGGTTCTAGTTCTTCTTCACAACAACCTAAAGTTCATTTAATTAGAATTAATACTTATAATTTGACGCATGTGGATGAAACAAATTTGGCCCCTTGATAAAATATACCCATTAAAATTAATATTGATACTCCTATTCCCCATGAAACTTTTAGAGAAGCTACTACAATTTTGAAGAAAATTTAGATAAGGAAGTAGAAGTACACGTAAACATAAACGTAGACGTAGAAGAAGATTTAGATGCAACACCGACTAGTCCAACTACGAAAGCACTAACTCAAACTCAAGATGAACTTGAGCCCGAGGTTGGAACTAGTTCCCCCTCTACTTCTCAAATATAAAGAAGGAGTAAGGCTCTTGTAGCACGTCATAGAAAATTACTTGTTTGGCATTTTTATTTTTTGAATAAAGAAAAAACGATTTCTGCTTGTCGTCTTTGTAAGCAAACATGGGTTTATAAATCAGACGGTGGTGAAGGTCTAATGAGGGGATGATTAGACATTGGATGTAATGACTCTCACGGTCATTTATGATAAATACGCGACATTTTGTATTTTAGAGTATTTCAATAGTTACCCCAAGTTATTTATGACTTGCTAGGATCAGTAGTCGGATCCCTGGCGACTCAGTTGAGAAATATCTCAAATTGCCTATTTTAGAGCCTAAAATTAAGTACTCATTGACCAAAGTAAACTTTCCTTCAAGAAAAGCTCGGAATTAAATTCTGACAGTTCCGTTAGCTCCGGAATGCCAAACATAGTCAAGATTGACCTTAAATTTGTATTTTGGAGTTTTCGCTTGCAATTTCTGTCAATTTGTAGATTTTAGTTAAGTTTAAGGCCTAAAATGGAGTTAGGGTGGTGTTTTGGTGTTCGGAGTGTTGGATCGAAATTATGACGCTTCTGTCAACCCCAAAATGGTGAATTTAGGCTAATTTGACCCTTGATACGCTTCCCAAGGTGTTCGGACTTGATTTGAGTGGTTATGTGAAAAGTTAGAAGTTTCATAGTTTTGGTTAAGTCTTGGTTTGGGGTCATTTTCATCCAAAAGACCTCTGATTTTAATTTTTTGGATTCCTTTGAGTCCAGAATGTGTTTTTCATGTAAAACACATATTTGATTTGTCAAAATTGGACTCTGTTTGAATTCCGAAACCGTGATGAATTTCAGAACAGTTGTTGGTTTTCTGGTGCAATTTTGACCGATTTATCGGTCAAAGTGCCGATTAATTGGCCATGATCGATAGATCGGCCAAACTTTTGATTAAGCGGAGGTCTGAGGATCCGATAAATCGAACCAAGTATCTGATAAAGCGGCACCTGGGGGCTTTTTATGCAGTCTTCTACCCTTTTTGGGGTATTATTTTCTAACTTTTCCCCTCGTTTTCTCTCAACAATTAGTGCAGTTTATCTTAGAAATTCTCCCAAAGTTCATAGAAAGTTTCTTGAAGGTTGTGCACATCATCATCACCTTCGGTAAGTGATTTTTACTAGTTAAATTTCATTAAAATCAGAGTTTTTTCTCCATTAATGGTCTAGTCATGAACTTTTGATTCCTTCAATTATATTCGAAGTTATATAGTTATATAGTAATTCCTTGCTCCTTAGGGTTATTATTCATTGTAGTAACGTTTTCTTTTCTAAATTCAACGTATAAGTTCATAAAGTTCGATTCTTTAGCCCTTGTTATGCTCAATTTTCTACGGGTTGTTCAAGGGTCTTTCCTTACTCGAATTGTGCTCAATTTTGGAGCACCTTAGGGTTATTATTCATTGTAGTAATGTTTTCTTTTCTAAATTCAACGTATAAGTTCATAAAGTTCAATTCTTTAGCCCTTGTTATGCTCAATTTTCTACGGGTTGTTCAAGGGTTTTTCCTTACTCAAATTATGCTCAATTTTGGAGCACGGGTTCCTAGTAACATTGGGAATCCCGTGGTGATGTTTATTTTGCATTCCGATAAGCGGGTCACGTAGGATTGATTATAGGCCTAGTCCGGAACTTAGTATAAACTATGCCTTTAGACTCATATTAACATATAGAATACTTTGATGTAAGTTTCAAATAATTTGGAGATCGTTTGACGTCATCCAGAGTAAGATTCTTGAATTTGCAATGCTTTATCGTCGGACGACAGGTAGGCTCCGTGGGCTATCTCATGGGTTATAACTTTAATAATTGTGTTAATAGCATCCATGGGTTGGGTAGCTAGGTGGATATAGTGATCCTGTACCGTTCTTTCGTCTGTTCCATATTGATATTGATATTTTGGCATCCAATTTATATGGTGCCTTTGACTTTAAAGTTGGCTAGATACCTGTGCATGGGCATAGGACATCGTTATTATATGGTCACATGTTTATATATACTTGCATATATGTTGTGCATTCATGACACAAGAGGTTGGGCCTTTGGCTCAGATGAGAGTGCATTGGGGTTGGGCTAGTATCACCACATGTTTATTGAGCCTTGGAGGCTAAAGACTGATTTGGTAATAATGATGAATAATCACATAAGTTGATAAATTAGAATAAATAATAATAATAATATAAGTAAATGATCATTTAACTGTTTTAACCTTGACATTGTATCGAGTACAAGGTAATACCATTTTCACTTGTTTTTATCCCAGGCTTTACATCTTGGCACCAAAAAATATCATTTGACTAACAAATGCTGGCACTTAAGAATGACTCAGATCAGCAATGAGTACGATCGCTGGCACTTGAGTCTATCGTCGTACGGTAGTAAGTACATCTTTTTGATACCGATTATATTACTGGTTGTGGATACATGATGATACCTGATCTATTAAGGATATTGGTGATACAATTATATTGAGGCATTATACGTCAATACTTGT
>JBDJHY010277983.1:0-10245 GCA_039654485.1 Withania somnifera
TGATCTATGTAATATAATATTTTATTGATACAAATAAATAAGCATACAATCGTTCAATAATTAATACTATATCAAAAAACAGCATGGTTAATAGTATACCCTAACATCAGGTACCTATATCAACTTTAAAAATATAACTCTGTTCAATTCTCTAGCTGAATGTAGCAGAATTCATTTTTAACTCCTTAGATCTTTTTCATTTTTCAAGTAACTTTGTTTTGAACTTGATTGAATTAGTTAGTCCTTCATAGCTCTAAACTGTTAGGATTTCATGTAGTTCGTCTGTCGAATTTGGAAAATCGTTAAGTTTGTATTTTATTTCTTTCATATTTTTATCTCTTTTTTGGTGACGGATTTTATCAGTTTTCAGTTGGAGATTGTGACTTTCTAGGTGTTTATGCTCTTGATTTTAGGGAGCGTCATTCAAGATGTTTAGATTTGAGGATACATTCGTATTGTTTCCTGGTGCTGTGATGCTTAAATGTTATAAGAAAGGTCTTTCTTTTGTTTGTTTTTAGCTGTTTTTGTGGATGCTAGTTCTTGTTAATAAATTAAGGACTAATTGAAATGCTTATATATGATAGTATTTGGTTAGGAATCTGAATGGAAACAGGGGGATTATATCCATTGATAAATTGTGAAGAGTTTAACCATGTAAACTTAAAGAACCCCTAGTTTTAGTTTACCCCTAGTTTACCTTAAATGGAAGCATAATGAATCTAGTCTAAATGCATGCCCTGTTTAGATCTAAACAGTCTATTTTGAGGCTATCACTGCCCTGTTTACTATAGTTATATCCCCTGCTGTTGATGAATTACTGTTATTGATTATAGAAGTGGATTTTTTTTTCTTTTTCAAAATGGGTATTAAAATAACAATGTGAACTCTAGATAAGAATTGAAGTGTTAATAGTACCAATTTCGCAAAATGTATAAGAATTGAAGGGTGCTAAAAGTTTCCACAGGCTGGATCAGTGTTGTGAAAGGCGAGTTCCTTTCGCCTTTGGCAACGAGGCGAGGTGATAAGCTTATTGCTGGTCATGCTTGTGGCTTGACGATTCCAAAAAGGCGAGGCAATTGCGAGAAAGGCGACTAGGCGAGGCACTAAAGGCGAAACCTTTTCATTTTTGTAAAAAAAGGAGCTAATTAGGGTTTTAAAAGGCAAAATTTTTAATCTTGCTTCTCTTATTTTCAAAGTTTCAGCAGCTATTCACCCTTACGGACACACAAAGCTACCAGTTCTCCTTGTCGACTCAGCAGCTACCAGCGAACCATTTCCGACGAACCAGTTCTCTAGTAAGTCTTTAGTTCCTCTTGTTTTCTTCTTCTTTTTCTTTTTTTCCTTCAGTCCCCTGTTAATCGACTCTGTTTTTTTCTTGTTCTGCATCTTTGTTTTTTCTTCTTCTTTTTATCACCGTTACCAGACACCAGTGAACTGGTTCTGTATTTTCTTTTTTTTCTTCCAAACTCTAATTAATAATATAATTATAATATTTTATATTATTTAATAAGATAACTTTTATTTATTTTAGCTATTTCAATGGCGTCCGGATCCGAAGCTAGGAAAAAGAAAGATATCTGATGGAATTATGGTATGCAAGGATCGACAAAAAATTCCGTCATATGTGTGTTCTGTAAAGTAACATAAAATGGTGGTATTACTCGACACAAACAACATTTGATGGGTGGATTTAAGAATGTAAAAGCTTTTCCAAAATGTCCGGTAGAAATAAGGGAAGAAATCCAAGCGTATGTTCAAAACAAAGCCGCTACGAATCCAAAGAATTAAAGATATGAATGGCTGGTAGTTGATGTCATTGATGAAGATGGTGATGATATGGATAAATATAATGAGATGATGCCTCCCTCTAAAACTTAAAAAATATCTTCTGGTGGTAGGGTTGCCTCATCACAGAATGTGACTAAAGGTCATATTGATTTTTTTGCTCAATCAAAATCAAAAAATGGGGGGAGTATTTGGTGACCCCAATACCAATATTTTTTAAGGGAGCGTGCGGTTAATGCTTTTGCATCATGGGTATATGATGCCAGGCTTCCTTTTAATTGTGTCAACTATGGATCTTTTGGTAGATTCATTGTGGCTGTAGGACTTTGTTGCTCCGGACTGAAGCCTCCATCATACAATGAAGTTAGAGTTAGGGTGCTAAAAAAAGAGGTAAAGAAAGTAGATGAAATAGTTGAGAAACATAGAGTGCAATGGATAAAGTTCGGTTGTTTCATTATGATGGACAAGTGGACGACACAGAATAGAAAGATGATCATCAATATTTTGGTAAACTCCCTGATTGTTAGTGTGTTTCGTCATTCGGTTGATGCTAGCAATGAATCTACCAATGCAAAAAAATGTACAACTTATTGAGGAGACAATAGAGCATATTGGACCACAAAATGTTGTACAAATTATCAGGATAATGCTAGTAAGAACATAAAGCGAGTGACATGATAAATGGCCATTTACCCACACATTTATTAGACTCCTTGTGCGGCTCATTGCATCAATTTGATGTTTGGATATATTTTCAAGATTAACCCATATGCTTCCGCTAATAGCTTTTTTATTTTAAGTTTTAAGTTTTTTAATAATTAACTTAATGCTTATTAAGCTGATGACTACTAATTACCATTTCTTTTTTACAATTTTTAAGAAAGCCATAAGGATTTAATCTTATATTAGTGAAAGGACGTTGATGTTGAATTTGATGAGACAATTCAACAAAGAAAGAAATTTGGTGATACTAGACAAAACTATGTTCACAACGGCTTTTTTGACTTCGCAAGCTATGTACTTTCAAATGAAAAACTTGAAATCCTTGATCGTATCTACCGAATGGACTTCAGGTAGATTTGCAAAGGAAGCTTTGGGAAAAGAAATTGTTGGCTATCTTCTTTTGGCACATTTTTGGAATAATGTTGTCCTGGCTCTTAAAATTTGTGGTCCTTTGATCACAGTGCTTTGCTTGGTGGACGGAGAAAATAAACCACCAATGGGCTACATTTACGAAACCATGGATAGAGCCAATGAGACTATTGAGAAGGCTTTTGGTAAAGTTAAGAAGGAATATGAGAAAGTATTTGAAATTATTGCTACAAGGTGGAGTGGTCAACTCCATCGGCCTTTGCATACAGCAGGCCATTTATTGAATCCGGGACTGTTTTATAAAGCCACTAAGAGTCAAACTCTAAGTCACGAAGTAATGGAAGGTTACTTAAATTGTGTTGAGAAGATGGTAATTGACGTAGCAACACAAGATGTACTACTTGGTGAGCTTTCTAGGTCAAAGCAGCTGAGGGGATGTTTGGTTGTGGTCAAACTATTAGAGTTAGAGAGACGAGGTCACCGGGTAAGTGAAGTTGTCTTTATATTTTATAGTTTTATTTCAGTTATTTGACTTATTTATACTAATTAACTATCACGCTTTATTATTTTTTATAGTTGAATGATGGTCACTATTTGATTGTCAAACTTCAACCTTGCAAAAGTTTGTTGTGAGAGTATTAGGCTTAACTTATAGCGCATTTGGATGTGACCAAAATTGGAGCGTGTTTGAACATGTGAGGAGAAAATTTATAATATTTTTATTTTTATATTACATTATTATTATTAGAATATATTAATTACTCTCTACAACTTATTCATGAATTTATTCCAAAAAAGGAATGAGCTTGTGCTTTTCGCGTCTCAATGATCTGGTGTACATTAAGTACAATAGAAAATTGACACGTCGTTACAATGCCTGCGATACAATTAATCCCATTTCATTCGATAATATTGATGATGCAAATGAGTAGCTAGTTAGTTGCCCCGAAGATCAAGAAAATGAACTAGCATATGAGAGAGGTGATCTTGATTGGGGTACTGTTGCAATGATGCTGGAGTGGAGGAGAGTATATACCATCTTAGGGTTGTTCTTCTTTAAGGTCAAGACTTGACAAGAAAAAGGCAAAGCTACAAGTTCAATCAAATTCGTACTAGCCTTATTGATGAAGCATCCAATGAGGAAGATGATGAGTTGGAATTTAATGTACAAAATACATTTCAACTTCAAGATCTTGAAAATCTCGAAGAAGAGTAGACTTTTAGTTTTAGAGTTTTAGACTTTTAGTATTGCATGTCTTATGAATTATTTATTTTTTAATTGAAATATTTTATCGCAATTGAGATTTTAGTTATTTATATATGCAATTAAATTTTTTAAGTTTTTGGTATTAATTATCGCCTCATATAACAAAAGGCGAGCTCCTCGGCACGTGGCGAGGCAATGCCTTGCTGCCTTTTGTTGTCGCTATTCGCTGTCCAAAACACTGGGTTAGATGACTATAATGTGCTACCAACCTAACAAAGATTTCAAATTTGAGGTGAACATAATATCTTCTCTCCTCTAGTGCATGGAAATCACTTCACGTTAATTAGTATCTTTAACTTAATGAAGGAAATTAAATGCTTATTAGTTAATTGAACAATTCAGATGAGTAGATTCCAATTTTAGGAGGTGAGCATCAGTTCATATAGGCCCCTTCCCAACCTCTACATCCCAAATAAGAGTTATGAGATCTTGCTGATTATGTTAAAGTGCAGATGTACTCTGCCAAAAGTTCAACAGTCAAATTTTCTCTTGTTCTCTACATCCCAAATAAGAGTTATAAGATCTTGCTGATTATGTTCAAGTGCAGATGTACTCTGCCACAAGTTAAACAGTTAAATATGCTCTTGTTTTGAAATTACAAGTGAAACCTGACCAGCAAAGACAACACTAAGGATATGTGATGTGCTGTTACTGATTTTGGAAACATTTCCAGCCCAAGGAATTAATATATGTGATGTGCTGTTCAATACCTTTTTTTTTCTACACCGAGAATTTGAAAAAGTTTTGTCACAATTCAGGTTCTAGTTAAATTTTTCATGAGCTAGATAAAGACCTGATTATATTTAGTTGTCTGAAGATTCTTCTGAAATCATGTTGTGCTATCGCCAATTAGCTGTTATGAGCCTTCTTAATGTGTACTTTGCTCTTGTAATTTCAAGCTCTTTGACCTACTTCAAGAATAAATTTGATATGGATGATTGGAAGGTTAAATTATTTACATCATGTTAGGGAGAAGAGTGAAGTACACTGTTGTCCATATGTGGAGAACTATTAGTTCTCCATGTGAAAGAAGAGGAATAAGTTCAATTCTAAAATTAGAGATGAGAAACTATATTCCTCTTTAATTTTAAGACATGTTTTGGGGGAAATACTGGAATCTCTTTCTTTTTTTGGTAGATGTGTTACTATGTGTAAGCGAAAGTAAGACCAATTACATACATATTTGTTGGGTTTCCATCCACCAATGTGGAATATTAGTTCTTCCTCTGTCTAGTCACCACTCTAAACTTGTGCCAAGCAAAGTGATACTTTGTTTTTATCTGTTTTTTATGTGTTTTTATTGAGTTAGGTTATATCATTTAAGATCTGACTCAGAGATAATAAGCCTTATTCAGTGGGAATAGTATCTTTACATATGATCTAAATACGGGAGTTCATATATATCACTGTATATCTGTATCTATCTTTTGTTTTTCGTTGAACTTCTTAATCAGTCATAAAATTATCTCTTCATTAGAAGGAAGACAAGGAGAATTTTGCTTTCACTCCCTTTTATTTTCCAAACTTATGTATATACAAATTTCTACGCAAATAATTTGTTCATAATTTAATTTTCCTTTTTTCTTTCCTTATCCTAAATTTGGTGAGTTAATTGTCCATGCAAGATATCAAAGCTAGAGCAGAAATTTTGTTGTAAAACGAAAATGCGTCTGAATGTGTAGAGACTAGATGGTTTACTTGTCGATGAGTGTGAGAGTAAATGGCCCTTTGAACAGTGATGTATGTGTGCATGTGAATCCAAGTAGTATACATCATGACAATTGACTGGGGGAAAGAGATGTTTTACTTTAGGTGGAGTTGCCATAGTTTCACAGAGGTAAACATGAAAAAATGAAATTCCTAAAATTGTTTAAGACTTTATATGGGGGCGAAGTGTTGTCTAATCAAGTCAAGTAATGTCTATCTACATTGGTTTTACTGATTCTTTGGAACCTATTTCCATTACAGGTTATGGAAACTGAACTTTTCGAGGAGCATGTTTTTGAGGAGCTAGTTTCGAGGAAAAACAGATTGACCGTCATTTTGCTAGAAATGTTGGAAAAATTTACAGTATAGTCTAGGGATATCAGCGATTGGTATTTTTACGAAACATTTATGTACAAAATACTCTAACTTTCGTACATCATTGATGCACAGTGCTAGTAACTGGTATCGATCATCTTTTGTAATTCATTTTTCTATTTATATGAAAGCAGTATCTTTATATTAATTATATCTTTATATTAATTACTAAATGTCTCAGTTGCAAATTGAATTTAAGTTAGGGATTAGATTGGTTGTTGATAATTTGGTTGTGAAAACTATAATGATCATCTTCAGACTGGTCATAAAAATAACTCAACAACCAACACAAAACTGGTTGCAAAAATTGTTTAACGACCACCAGTGAGTCCTTATAAGTTTCATTAGGCACCATAAAATTGGTCCCTAAAAGTTTTTTGAGGACCAGACTTTAGCCGGTTGCAAAAATTCTTTAACGATCAGCGATTTTATCTCGTCCTTAATGGCCTTTAGCGATGAAGCCTGTTAGGCTGGGTTGGTGACCAGATTTTCTGGTCCCTATTAACTTGTAGGGATTCGGAATACACTTTTAGTAACCATTTTTTCCTTTGCTATTAAGCATTTTCTTTTAGTGGCTTCTAAATCTTGAGTAATACAAAACCTTTTTTTAGCAGCTCTCTTATGTCTCTTTTCAAATTAGCATTCCCTTAGCAATCTAGAATTAAAAAGGCTTATTTGAGCTTGAAAGATCATGAAAGATTCGTGAGCCGAGTTGTCAAGTGCCGCACGGTGTGCTTAGTGAAAGTCTAAGGCCTTGGAAATGTGGCATCAAAGCAAAGGTTAATACTAGGGGAATGACCAACAAGGGAGACACTAAAGTTGGTAACACCACTAACGTCAAACGGAGGTGAAGTAACCATCACTTCCTTGGAATACTGACTCATGGAAGCATTAAGTATGATTAAGACCATGTAGGCCAAGATGGAGGCACTCGAACAAGAGATTGAAGTTGGAGGGCCCGTGACATCCAACAATGATAGAGAGGTCAAGGTCGAGGCTCCCAAGCCACCATGTGTTAAAGGTGCTTGTGATTCATATGATGTAGAGAATTTTCTTTGGCATTTGGAAAATTAGTTCAAGTGTAACAAGGTGAAGAACGATGAGAACAAGATCAATATCACGATTTTATACCTCTCCGAGATAGCCATGCTATGGTGGAAAATGAAGGAATCTGAGACAAGAAAGGGGCTTTGCACCATCAACACGTGAGATTGATTTTGAAGAGAATTCAAAAGGGCTTTATTTCCTAAAAATGCATCTATAAGGCAAATCGCAAATTTTGAGAGTTGAAATAGGCAGACAACGTACGAGCATATGCGAAAGATCTTATTATTCTCATGCTTCGGATTCCTAGTCTTATAGATGAAGACAAGTTATTCCACTTTATGGATGGGCTGTAAAGCTGGCCTAAGATGGAGTTGAATGCAGACAAGTTAGTACTATTGATGAGCCATCATACAAGCTGAATCTTTGACTCGGACTTTAGGCATGAAAAGCATGACAAAGGTGAAAGAGAGAAGACAAAGAGTAGTCATGTCAAAGGTAGGGGATATTGTGGCAAAAGCAAACAACAACAACCATATCCTAAGAATCATGATACCAAGTCCGATGGAAAGAAGTTTGGACGCCAAAACTATGGGCAGAGAATGTAATACTCCGTACACGATTCATGCTTAGAACCAACTCTACCTCAAGAATTTTGAAAGAAATAAATTTTTTGACTCAGGTGGGAACCATGAGTTGGTCCACTAGCCATAGGACCAGCCCACGAGTCGTAGACCTTGTTGTGGAACTCAATAGGACCATCTCAGTTTTCCACAGGGCAAGCCACATGTCATGGGAGGAGCCCACGATTCCTTTGTCAATCCGTAGGAAGGTTCCCAGTTCTAATACACATCCACGAATTATGAAAGATGCCATGAGTCGTAAGGTAACTCGAGGGATGTCGTTGCTAGAAATTTCAAAGATTGAGTTTTCAACTTAAGACTAGGTGTTTAAATCAATTCCTAAATATATGAATTTCTTTTGATATGAACCAAGGTTCCAAGGAACCCCTAGAACAAAGTTGAGTTAAAAGTCCTTCTACCGGTCAAGTTTTTCACCGAAGTAAAGGGCCAACTTTAAATGATCATATCTCCAAAGATATAAAGATTTGTGTGGCTCATAACTTACCAAATTAAAGCTCTTTGAATCTATTTTTGAACGCAAAATCGTTCATCATTTCAAGTTTTGAGTAGAAAGTTATGCCTATTTTAATAAAGCACTATTGGGCTGTCAGAGCCCCATGAGCTGCTGTATGATCCGTACAGGTGGACCAAGAGCCATATGGTCCAACCCATAACCCCTGCTGCAATTCTTTTTCATGCTTTAAAAAAGGATATTTAGTCTTTACCCATTCTTGTAAGGCCTAAATTACATCATTTTGACTATCCTAAATGGAGATGAAGGGGACTTAAATGCTTATTCCTTCTCATTCTATATAAAACACTTAGAGAAAATAGAAGCAAAAATCGCCCAAGCCTTCAGTTAGGGTTCTTCCTCCTCAAGAAAGTCAAGTCTCCACTTCAATTCCCCATTCAAAAACTTCATAATCAGGTATAGGGCTGACTCCTAATTCAATTCGAACCGGTTTGAATCAAATCGAAAATCTATATTCGATTCAAACGATTCAGAGGACTGATAATCATTTGATTCGATTCGAATCGATTCGATTTCGGAATTAATTGTAATCTATTCGATTTCAGAATCAATTGAAATCGAATCGAATCTAATTGAAATTAAAAATATATAAATATTTTTAAACATGTTATAAAAATATTTATAAAATCTCAAGTTTAGCTTAATATAATGTTTATTTATTATTTAACTATATCTTTTAAAATTGCTATGTAAATGCACATGAAATGATCCTTTTAGCTGCTACGAAGGATGAGATGAATGAACCGGACAATAGTGACAGTGATGAGTACGACGTGAATATTTGGCTTTTGCTTAGTTCTTGAACTTCGTTCAATTTAAAATGTTGTATTTTAATCTAAGAGTTTGAATATTGGTAATTTAAAATATTATACTTTTAAATTTGTAGAATAGGAATCGGATTGAATCGAAAAAATAATTTTTGAAACTGTTTAGTTATTAAATTAATTGAATTGAAATCCAAAGGTATTCTAATTGAATCGGACGGAATCGAGGTATCGAATCAAAAATTGAAAAATCGAATTGACAAAATGTAAAGACTATTAAGAATCGAACGAGTTCAAGACTTAGATAATCGAAATAATCAAAATCTAATTAGAACCGCAAATAATCGATTCGAAATCGATAACATCCAAGCCTACTATGGTATGTGGGTATTGAATGAAGGTTTCTTTCACCTTCATGCCCAAAGTTTCTCAGAATTCCAAGGTTACTTCTTATGAATTATATACTAGGATTCCAACCCAATTCTATGAATTATGCAAAGTTTCATTCTATATTATTTCTTATGATATTTACTCTTATAATTATGCATGTTTACCATGATTTTATCCTTTTGTGATTTTAAGCATATGACATGATTTAGCATGAAAATCACATGGTTTTACCAATTTTACATGAACTACATAAAATTCACCCTATGATAAGCTTCCAGTAAGGTATGATTTTAGTATTATGATCAAAGTATGATTTAGAATTAAAAAACATAATTTCAAGACTCATGATTTTAGTATGAATTCAATCATATGATACGATATGGAGTTTCGACTCACAACTTAGTAAAATAATTTTGGACATCTAGATATGTCCCGCAATTATGTTATGGAGCCTAGGTTCAACTTTACAAATTTTAGCAACTAGTTATGCTACCCATATGTTATGAGCATATGTATATGATATGATTTTGAGAGGATTATTTAGCACCGAGAGAACGAAAGTTCTAGACTACCCAAGTTTTAAAACTGTGTTGCCATCGTAGGTTTATGTTGGCCCAAAGAGGCATGATTGCAGGATCCTTAGATATTAAGATTCAATTCATAAGG
>JBDJHY010278003.1:0-10245 GCA_039654485.1 Withania somnifera
TATATATATAGAGAGAGAGAGAGAGAGAGAGAGAGAAGATAAAATATGCATTCGGATATTGCATAGACTCTCTATGAAATAATTATAACTTTTTAAATATATCAAAATTAATACAATAATATTTCTAATAAAACCTACCCCTTGAAATAATAGCATTTTCAATATAATTAGACATAGTATTACCGTTAAAATACTAATAGCTTTATAATTCCTTATAAAATAAATAAATATGAGACTACATTATTCGAGAAACTATGTCATAATTATTGATAATGCCACAAGAAGGATTGAAATATATTTTTTATTTTTATTAAAGGAAAGACATAATTATTACATAAAATAAACACGATCTAATTGTTATCTCATCAAAATAAATAACATGAAAACGAAGGTCCCGAAATTCAAATCAAGTACCTTTAGACTAAAGTCCATATTTCGGAGCTAACGAAATTGTCGGAATTCAATTCCGAGTGCGTTTGCTAAGAAATTTCTCTCAAGTTTCAATATTCAACAATTAAACACCAAAATAAAGAGCCCAAGGCAAACACGACAGAACTTCCAGAGAACTAATTGTTGGTTTTAGCAAGCCATAAGTTGACTTGAGACGACTACAAAAAATCTCTAAACAAAAAAATCGCGTAAAAACACAGTAGCTCGAGAGGGTCATTACATCATGTTACTGATATGAAGTTGGGCCCAATATTGACAACAACAACTATGTAATGAGGTAACAATGCAAGGAAAGTCAGGAAACATTTTATTTAGTATAAATGGTAACAAAACACAACTATAGATGGTTTCTCAACTTAATTCTTAAAAAGGCTTGGAGATTGTGAAAGTGGATGTGCAAGTACAGTTCTTTGGAAAGAATAATATGCTGAAAGCTCTAAATAATACTATAATTACTTTGGTACCTAAGTTGACTCATCCTGAAATAATCAAAGACTTTAGACCTATTTCTTGTTGTACTATTGTGTATAAGATTATATCTAAGGTCATATATAGGGAGACTAAATGGGGGTGCTAAATAGGGTGATTGGACAAAGATAATCAACATTTATCCCAGAAAGACTCATTTCATATAACATCCTTATCAGTCATGAATTGGTAAAGCGATATACTAGAAAGCAATTATCACCACGGTGTATGATCAAAGAAGATCTACAGAAAGCCAATGATACTGCAGTGTGGGCTTTCATAAAACAAATGCTGGAAGCCTTGGGATTTCCTATGAAGATGATAAAATGGATTATGACATATATCCGGACTACAAGCTATACTTTCTTTATGAATGGAGTTATTATAGATACTATACAAGACAAAAGAGGATTGAGGTAGAGGGACCCTATGTCTCCATTTATCTTTGTTCTTATGATGGAGTACCTAAAAGAATGTCTAGAAAACCTGGAACAAGAGCTGACTACAATTTTCATCCTAGTTAGATGCCAAAAGCTAGGGATCACTCATTTGTGTTTTGCGGATGACTTATTAATGTTTTCTAGAGGGAACCTAAAGTCAGTTTGAGTTGTTGAAGAAGAAATCTGATAAGTTTTCAGAAGCAACAAGATTAAAGGCCAACCTGAGCATAAGTCAGGTGTACTTTGGTGGAGTGGAAACGACAACACAAGATAGTATTTTGGGGGAATTGGGCTATGAGCATCCTTTTAAATCTCGAGGTGTTCCCTTTTCGACTAAGAGACATATTGTGTAGCAATGTAGATCCTTGGTGGATAAGATTACAGGTCACATTACTTCTTGGTGGATAAGATTACAGGTCACATTACTTACTGGATGGGAAAATGTCTATCATATACAGGAAGTGCAACTTATAAAGCATGTCCTGTTTGGAGTGGAATCCTACTGGAATCAACCATTCCTTATGCCAAAGAAGGTGATCAAACTAATAGCCGACTGGACTCAACTGTTTCTTATGCCAAAGAAGGTGATCAAACTGATAGAAGCTAGCTGTAGAAGCTACCTATGGTCTGGGAAAGCTGTAATCTCAAAGAAAAGTCTTATGGCTTGGGAGACGATATGCAATCCTTAGGGCACAGGAGGTCTAAATCTGCTCAACTTGAAAATTTGGAATCAAGCATCTATTTGTAAGCTGTTATGGGCATTAAGTCAGGACAAGGAGAAGTTGTAGATTTATTGGGTTCATACTTACTATATAAAAAAGAAAAATATGATTAGTATGAATGTTCTAAGACAAGCCTCAAGGACGGTGAGGAAAATATTTGGAATGAGAAAGTTCTGGTGTGAACTGATTAGTGTGACTGGTTTGGAGGTACAGGTGAAGTTTAGGATTACTAGAGCCTAGAAGAACTTGAGGGGAGAATTGACTAATGTTCCTTGGAGTAAGCTGATATATCATAATACTGCAGAGCCTGAGTAGGTCTTCACACTATGGATGTGTATGCATGGTAAAATCATAACTACGGAGATGCTCGTAAAATGGGGAATGGATATGAATACCAGATGTGGCTTCTGTCAAAAGCAAATGGAAACTAGAAATCACTTGTTCTTTGAATGTAGTATAACCAGAGGGATTATGGGACAGTTTGATTCAATGGCAGAAATGGAAAACTAGCCTAGTACATGGGAAGAAACCTGGAACTGGGTGATCAAGAAAACTAGGGGAAAACATGCTAGAGGTGTTATATTAAAAGCTAGTTTTGCAGCAGTTATCTACACCATTTGGACTGAAAGGAACAGAAGAATTTTTTAGAAGAGAACCTCAAGTATGGACAAGTTGAGTCATGAAGTAAAAGTATCCATCTGTCTTAGAATTAGAACTAATACTAAACTTTTTAGCTATGTGTGTAGTCTTTAGTTGTTGACGGTAGATAGGAAGCTTGGGATGCTAGTATAGTTGTGCTGAGAGGATGCAAGAGGTTGTGCATCCTAGTTTTGCATTGATCTAATACTTGGTAATTAATAAAGTTCTTTAATTTCCAAGAAAATGTAAAGTGTTTGTTACGAGTTCAATTGAATTTAGTAGCTCTAGAGAGGTATATTTATTTGAAAAGGTTACTAGAAAAATACAAGATAATACATTTCAGATCATTACAACAAGTTAAGATAAATTAGTAGGATTTCAAACTTGAATCCACATAATTTAAATTCTGGATCAACACGCAGATATAAAGTGTCAAGTAAAATTTGTCGTAAGTCGAAGTTGTTAGATACTTGGACCTGGATTTAGACTTCAAATGAAATGGTAAACTTAAGTTTGCACTCACTAGTATATATATACAACTGTCATGATCCTAAAATTGAGTTATGATGATATCTACATCTCACATGCAGACAAGCCTTAATCTTTCCAAGAGCAAGTAATGGTGGGCCAGTACCAAGAACCCAGAAAAGGGAAAGGAGATAAAGATAAGGAATAGAAGTAGAACAAGAAAATACACAACTCAACATGACTCCCCAGAACCTGGTATCGTGGCTGCAGAGCATCTATATATAGAAATGTACAAAATACAACCCACAATGGGGAAAAACTAAAAAATAGCTACCCAGACTCCAACTGGGACAGCTGTGAAGACTGATGGAAGACCGGCCAACATGAACAACAACTGCTCACCGTACTTCTTGAAACAATACCAATCTAGTCCATACGAGAGCGTCCGTGTTAAATAAGGCAGTGTTAAATAATGTACTACAGACAAAGGAGCAACTTCAGAAATATCTAGTAAGTGTGATGGAGTATGAACTATCTGTGTGTGCAGTATCAACTAATAAGGATAAGGGAAAATCACTATCAGGGTACTACATACAAAACCTGGGCCACAAGAAAATCATGAAAAAATGCAACACGTACCTGAAGCTCCAACATAACCAGCATAAAGAAGTACCAATAAGAGATTATAAAACCAGCAACAAGCTAAGCTAGCAACAAATACAATAAGTGCAAGATAGTACCTATTAGCGATAGAAGGGAACAAACAAAGTCTACTAGAAAGTTACCTTTGGAAATAAGTTTTTGATTGTTACTCTTTTAAAATCAAGTTACCTTTTAAAACATTTAACGCATGATCGCTACACAAAGACAATTAAACTTGAAATAAGTTTTTGATTGCTACTCTTTTAAAATCAAGTTAACTTTTTAAAACGTTTAATGCATGATCGCTACACAAAACCAATCAATAGGTTAAACTGGCCTAAAGCTACTAACTCAAATCAATAGGATGGTTGTCAATCCCTAGTCACAAGGTATATCCTCTCCTAGCCCAACTACAGTGCCGAGCAATGAGAAATCGCAACAAAGATACCACAAATGCATAGAGGAAACCCGTTAAGGGAAAAGTACACACCCATACTGGGGAGAAACATAGAGCTATGATAGCTTAGTTCAGTACAACTCATTCCCAGGCTCGCACCGGGCTAGGGAAAAATATCATCACATTGGGCTGCTAACTATCCAGCGAAGTTATATTTGTCTAGTTACAATGTCATCAGATAGGGCTGCTAACTATCCAGCGAAGCCGTATAAGGCTATCTATGGCCCAAAGGGCCAGATACGCCATAATCATGCACAATACCTTAGGTAGAACAGAAAATAATCACCCTACCTAGATCAGCTCTAAGCCACCAACCTAAATCAGGGGATAGATACTAAGCTCTAACCACTAGTATAATCCCCTCCCAACTATTTTATGTTCTAGGGTCAGCATATAAACAATACGCACCAAAGGTTATACTCCTCCCCCAACCGTACTATTTTCAGAGTCAGCTTGAAACATACAAGCTAGCTAAGTAGGCCATAGGTCAAAAGTATAAGCATATCGGGGACCGACTAGTAATCCCAGCCCCGAGTTGACGCTTTACCATGCATATACTATACTAATACCCAGTTTGAAGAAAGAAAATCGTAGCCTACCTGGTGCTAGAGAAAACCTCAAAAGTCGTGCTAGAATAAGAAAAGAACTACGAATGAGCTTAGCACCACACGAATCTAACAAAACCATAATCCATGAGTCAAGCGGAGTAAAACAAGACCCATGTTTGCTAAATAGTGAGATCAGATTCCATGCTAAAACAGGGTTTGAAAACCCCAATAGCTCAGAAGGATGAAATATTTGTACCAACACGTAGGGCATCGCTCATATATCATATGGTAAAAATAAGTCTTGAACTTATGGTAAAAATGAATATATAAGCCCTAGAAACTTTATATAACATAGAAAATTCTATTAGAATAGTAAAAATAAAGAATTACATGGTAAAAATGATCATACAACCACCATAACGCGATTCTACGGATTAGAATCTTTAATCAATCCTTTAATGTTGCTTAATCAAGCTTTAAACATCAGGAGTTGGGTGGAAATTTCAAGAGAAATGAAGGAATAATCGTGAAGGAGTTATTTATAGGCCAACCACCAATTAGCGAGTTTATCGGCCACCGACTTATCAGTTCCTTGGCCGATTTGTCAAAGACTTATTTATCGTTCCATTGGCCGATAAATCGGTCACCGCGTCCTCTTCCTGACAAATTTTCAAAAAAATTTCAAAAATACATGAAATGGAAACGTATTTCGATTTTAACACTTTATACATGAAATTTTTATATAATCGATATTTTAGACTCAATAAAATCAATAAAGAGGTGATTAGGGATCTTATCAGCTGAGTAAGGCTCGAAGAAGCTATAATTACAAAGGAATAGACTCTATAAAACTGCCAGGGAACCAACCTACCAATCCCAGCAAGTCAAAAATAACTTGGGAAGTTACAAAAACACTCTAAATGTAGAGAAACCGTGTGAATACGTATATGGACTCGAGGGACACTATAATATCCACCACTAAAGAAACTTTTGTCCATGAAAGTTATGAAGAAAGGAGTACCCAAAGTCTGGAATAACAAGAATGCAACATTTGTATGATCCTTTCATCAATAATTACCTCAAGGTGTTTGACATAAACTAACCAATCGTTCAATCAGGATGACTCATAACAGAATGTACGAGATGAATTTGGTATATATAGAAATAAGGCACGAGAATATTTATGGACTAGGGTGTACTGCCACTAACTCTGAAAGTAAAGCCAATATGTAGAATTGAGCCCTGAAATCATCAACTCTCCGGTACCAACCTCAAGAAGCAAGGTCTATAATCCGTGTAGCCCCTATGTTTACTCTGTGGTGTCCGTATTCTAACATGGGTAGGTTTGACTTTCTTTGAAGTATCTTGAATCAACTCGGAGGTCTAAGGTCGAATCTCAACACTGTTGTACCCACTAATCAGGGACCTCCAACGTATATAATACATAACCTCGAATAGTATGTCTGGGCGCTGGAATTATAGCTGTCATTATAGATGAATTCTGCTAAAGCCCAATGTTGATCCCAGGTACTATCGAAATCAAAACACAAGCCCAAAACATATCCTGGAGTACTGGAATATTTCCATCTAAATTCTAGAATAGAAAATAGCATCATATAAAGCTTAATCAAGGCCAAATGGATACCTCAACCATTACTAAAAATCAAAGACACAATCTCAAGATGTATCCTAAAGTGTCCAAATAATTCGCTCACACTAGCTATCATTTTGTAGATGGAAGAACATACTGGCCTCAGCAAATCAAGAAGTGAATCGAGTGTCACTGCCTAAAATAATAGAAACTTGGACATCACAAAGCAAAAGACCTCTCAAACTTGAAGGTAGTAAGAC
Organism: Withania somnifera; assembly: GCA_039654485.1. NCBI lineage: Eukaryota > Viridiplantae > Streptophyta > Magnoliopsida > Solanales > Solanaceae > Withania > Withania somnifera. The sequence continues at coordinate 6,686 of JBDJHY010278003.1, forward strand.
CCTCTACATATCTCTGCTATGCCCAAGTGTATGGAGTATCTAGTACAATGGGCCTTGCAGGGAATGTTCTGAATTAGATTATCAACACTAGACTGCAAGGACCAATGCCTATCCATAACGTATCGCTAAAACTAATGAAACTCTTCAAAAGAGATCCCAAGACCATGAGATCCTCGAGTATAATTAAATAAAAACATCACAAAAAGGCAACTGATACCAACCGTCAACCAACAATATCAGGTATCACAAATGACCTTGCCTGCAAAGCTAAACCTACTTTTGGCTTAAAACTAAAACCAAGGTAAATATCTGAAGTTCGATCATCAAAATTCACTTATCAACCTGAAATCAATCGGGAATCGACCCAAAAAACACCTAAAGCATAAGGAAATAATCACCCCAAATACTCTGTCATGCTACCTACATACTGATAGTAACCTTAAATCATGACTATAAGCTCAGTTGTCATTGTATCATAATAATATAATGTAACAAACCAAGCCACCATGTTATCCAAAAGCCAAATACCCAAAACCAGTGACCATCACCAACCGAGAATTGGGATAAAATCTAACTACTCGTAACCTTCTAAAGCTAAGTGCCTCTAACTTGGAACCTGGAATCCTCTTGACTCTCATACAAGGAATACGATCACAAAACTAGTTTTAAACCTAGTAACCAATTACTAATCCAAACACAAGTGATCAAAGCAAAAACCAACTCAGTATTTATTCACGAGGATCATACCTACATAAGCATCAACTGACTAAGAGTGGAAATTAATGACATAAGTAGGCGTACGAAATCCTCTAGGATACCACAACCTCGATCCACCACTAAAGAAGCACTGCCTCCTACTAGAATATTTACATTCATGTGGGTGCAAAGTCAACTACAAGCAACCCCTAATCGGCAAAACCTATGAGATAATAGCCAAATCTATTTAAATCTGACATAGCCGAAGGATAAAGATAATGCTCTAGCAATCAATCCTAAACCAAAGAACACGAATAGAATAAAAAAAGTTATTTACTCATAAAAATCACTCACTCTAGTTCTCTAGAACCAACCAATGGAAGTCACGGATAAAGCGGGTCACAATCTAAAGCTACCGAATAGATTGATCGAGAAAGATAACCAGAGGATAATAGGGCATCTACCTGCAGGAATGGATAAACCCCGAACACATAATGCTAATAAGCACTCCTGAGGGACTAACTTCCTAACCTGAACATACAATGGATCTCAATCTGTAAAGGCCTAAGGGCCGTTATAAACCTGCCAAGATATACTGGTCACGGCAAAGGTATAATCACAATATAACAATCCTAGATTTAGGGGGAACAGGATAATCTGCTTATGCCCGATAAAATCACTAAGTCCACCAATCACAGAAGGCCCAATTTCGCTACCTCATAGTATGTTCAGGAAAAACTATCCATACAACTCAAATTCCTCACTAGGATCCACCACTACAAATTTCCCTCCTCGTATTTGGGAAAAAACAGGACCTTACGAATAATATCCACTACTCAAGGTAGGTGGTATGTACAAATTACACCTTCAAAAGAAGCATAAATGGTGTCAAATATAGAACCCAAAGAGGTTGGGGTGGAATACCACATGGGAATATGGTCTCAAATTCAAGTTTAATAAGGATATTTAATCAAGTAACCGATAATTTCTAAGAGACATAAAAGTAAATAAGGGGGTTTGTATGTTTAAATTATAATAATTTACAATGGAGTTTAGAGATCAATCTATGTATGTCATAACAAATATCAAGTAATGAGTAAACCCAGGATTATATCTACCATGGTATCAACAAATCTCTGGGTTATGAAATTTATTGGTCTTGCAATTTTTAATAAATGTATAGTTATCACTTAATGATGTATTCATCTAAGTATTTATCAACATATTCGTAGATAAATCTCTTTTACACCTTCTCAGGCTGTAAAAGAGTGAAATATTTCTATACTAATAACTTCAAGATAATTATCCTATTTACAACTATAATCATAAAGTGAGGGTTAACGTCTTGAATTTCTCATCATAATCTCAACTCCTACGTTTAATCATATGGTCCATACTAATTAAAACTAGGCATATTCTAGTGTTTTCAACCATTAAAATCAGTTAACTTATAAAGATTATGTATTAATACACTTACTAAGATGCCAGAACCATGGTATCTTCATAACCCTAGATTTGTTTCACTTTTGGATCCCATACCCTAGAGTTAAGGAATTGCATAATTATAATTACACATATACAGAAAAAATATTCAATAGATATCATTCCAATATAGAATTCTCTTCCAAAACTGATGATCCATTATAGTCAAATATAGGAAAAACCCTCACACTTGGTGTTTTTAGTAGCAAGAGAGAATAGAGAATAGTGCGTACAAAATCTTTTATAGAATAATAGTCAGTGATGTTCACTAATTTGATAAAAATAACCAAACTCATCTATTTATAGTATACGGGTACAAGTTTAATATTTAAAGCTTGAGAATAATTTTTGCTTAGGTTTGGGCGGCACTTGGACGAACCGTCCACCATAGGGCAGTTTTCCTGTCCTTTCGTCCATTGCATCTTCTAAACAATAACAATTCTCTCAGATGACACCATGTTGGACGAGTTATCCAAGTTAGGTCAGTTCGTCCGTTATTACATCTCCTTCTTCTTTCTTAAACAGATCAGTTGGCATTGGACGATAGCCTATTGAAGATTCTTCTAACGATGGACGAACCGTTTTTGGATGATAACTGGGCTTCACAAACAGTCTTGATCTTCCTGGACGGTACAACTTGGGAGAACCATTAGTGCTAGATGAGCCGTCCAGTTTATCTTCTAAACTCAGTTTTCTTCATCTATCTTCTCCAAAGTTCCAAACTCAAAATTTACCCTATACAAACATAGTAAACACATCAAATCATACAGAAGTTACTAAAAAACATGTATTTATTCACAGTTTTAAGTGAAATATGTGACGTCAAATGTTGTCACATCAGCACCCTCAACCTAGAATATTTGGTTGTCCTCAAGAAATAACACAACTAAAAACTTAAAAACCATGACATAATTCAGCTCAGAACAATCAATGATTTAGCAATATATCAAATTGGTTAACTACTTTTGTTTATTAACTGCAACTTTGAGCAATGAAATGAACTACCTCTTACAAGGCTTGTATCAACTAAAATTACTGTAGTAACTTATTTATGATCGACTTAGTCATCCACTTGATCTCACCACAAAGAAGTATCCTAACACACATATATACTAATTTACCATGGGATTGGGAGAAAAATCACTCACGCTAAAAAAGAAATCTAAGCTTGCACACAATAGCCATGGCTTGCCCTTATCAACTCTAATGTGGTTTTAATCTAGTTAACCTGAATCATGTTAGGACTTTATTAATCTTGTAATGAAGGTTTGAGTGTTGATAGGGTACATTTTGGGAACTTAGTGACTGACTCGTTTTCTTTTATCACCCCTTTTCTCTTGCACTCTTCCTTTTCAGCTTCTTAGCCTCAAAGTTTTTATTTA
>JBDJHY010278014.1:0-10245 GCA_039654485.1 Withania somnifera
CTCTCCACTTAAATAATAGTTAAGAATTAGTTTAATCCAATTAAACAGTTAATACAAGTCCCTGTGGGTTTGACATCTGGCTCGCAAGAGCCACTATATTACTTGTACGATCACATACACTTGCGTGTGCGTTTAGGCTCATCAGCTATATTCTTCCAAATAATCATGCCTCCTCGTAGAGAATCTATATGTAAGGTTGTAGCTAAAGGCTCCTGGTCGTCCTTCCAGGAGTGCAGCCCAACTAGCTCCTATAGCCCAACCTGAAAAAGTCATCACTGCATAATTCAGGTATGTCATGAAGTTTTTGTCCTAAGAAGTTAGTTCCCAGGTTAATAACCAAGTTGTTGTTCCTATAATCCCAGAGGGGAAATGCTGCTTCTAGAGCCAGTGATTTCATCCACATGACTCTACCTATATTTACTAGGTCTAAGGTTGAGGAGGACCTCAAAATTTTTTCGATAAGTTACTATATATTCTTAATGTAATGCAAGTAACTGGAGAAGAAAGGAATAAGATGCCATCCTATCAAGTTAAGGATGTAGCTCATATTTGGTATACTTAGTGGAAGGAGGATAGAGGTTCTAGTGTTACTCCAGTTAATTGGGAGTGATTTGTTGAGGCTTTTCGTGGTAGGTTATTCCCTAGGGAGATGAGAGAAGCTAAGGTTAAAGAGTTCATAAATTTCAGCCAGGGGCTTATGTTTGTGGAAGAGTACGACCTGAAGTTTACCCAAATGTCTATATGCTCTTAAGATGGTTGTTGATCAAAGGGCTAGGATAAAAAAGTATGTTTCCGGTATTGATTATCTAGTAAAGAAAGAGTGAAAGACAACTATGTTGATTGGAGACATGAACATCTCCATACATATGATGCACTCTCAGTAGATGGAGGAAGAAAAGTTGAACGAAGAGGAGAGGCACAATAAGAGGGATAGATTTAATTAGTCTAGTCAGAGTCAGAAACAAGGTTATGGTGGAGTCAACTGGCCTCAGTCTCAGCAGAGGTTTCCATCTCCACCATTATCTAGTACACCATCTCCTTCTACTAAGGTAAGTAGTTTCAGAAGGGAAATCCCTTTGGGGCTAAGTCGTAGGGTACCATTCATTCCAACCCATGACTTTTGCCACTTGCACTTAAATTAGGAAGTACCATATAGGGAGATTCTTGGTTGGAGAATATGATTGTTTTGGGTGTGGCCAAATGAGTCATAAGATTAGGGATTGTCCAGTTAAGGGAAGGAAATCATAATGCGGGCAAGTCTAAGTCTACAACATCAATAGCTCTACTAAACCAGAATGCTTAGCAGGGTGCTACTTTTAGGGCCTGTGGAGGGAAACGCCAAAACTAGTTATATGCACTAGGGTCCCTCCAGAACCAAGAGGATTCACCTGATATTATTATTGGTACAAAAAAACTCATTTCTATTGATTGTTTTGCGTTGCTGGATTCGGGGAATACATTACATTTTGTTAGACCTTATGTTGCCATGAAGTTTAGGGTTACTTTTATTTAGCTTTCAGAGTTATTCTCAGTTTTAAATCTAGTCGGTGATTCCATAGTAGCCGAAGGGTCTATTAGAATTGCCTAGTGTCAATTCTTGGGAGAGTCTTCTCAACAAACTTGGTAGAATTAACTATAGTGGATTTTGACGTCATTCTGTCTATAGATAGGTTGTATTCCTATTTTTCTTCCATTGATTATAAAACCTGAATAGTCAAGTTTTAGTTTTCGGGTGAGCCAACCTTAGAATGGGAGGTAGTTCCATTGCTCCTACAGGTCGTTTTGTTTCCTACCTCAAAGCAAGAAAAATAGTCTCCAAGCTTTACATATCTCATCTGGTTATATTTAAGGGCTCTGAGTCCGAGACTCCCACCATTCAATTAGTTCTAGTTGTTAGAAAATTTCCAACGGTTTTCCCATATGATCTACCTAGTATTCCACCAGACCGGAAGATTAATTTCAAGATTGATCTTCTTCCTATTACACAACCCATATCTATTCCTCCTTATAGTATGGATCCATTAAAACTTAAAGAACTTAGATAGTAGTTATTTGATCTTTTAGACAAGGGGTTCACCAAGCCCAATGTTTCACCTTGGAAAGACTCTGTCTTATCCGTAAGAAAGAAAGACGGTTCTCTCTACATGTGTTTAGATTACCAATAATTAAATAAATTCACCATCAAGAACAAATATCTCATCCCTAGAATTTATGACCTCTTTGACCAACTTTAGGGTGGCAGTATCTTTTACAAAATAGATCTCAGGTCCGGTTACCATCATCTCAAGGTTAGGGAATATGATTTCTCGAAGACTGCCTTTTAAACTCGTTATGGTCACTACAAGTTTGTAGTCATGTATTTTGGATTAACCAATGCCCCAACCACTTTTATGGATCATACGAACAGAGTATTACAGCCTCATCTTGATTCCTTCATCATTGTGTTCATCGATGACATCCTAGTCTATTCCAATAATGAGGAAGACCGTGCTAATCATTTAAGGATTATTCTTCAGACCCTTCGAACAATTATATGCTAAGTTTTCCAAGTGTAAATTGTGGCTTAAATATGTAGTTTTCCTTGGCCATGTTGTTTGCAGAGATAGTATCCGTGTGGATTCTCAAAAAATTAATGATGTGAAGTATTGGCCTAGACCTACCTCTCCAACTGAAATTACAAGTTTCCTAGGGTTATCTAGATACTATCGGAGATTCGTGCCTAGTTTATCTACCTTAGCATCCCCTCTTACCAAATTGACCCAAAAAAAATTAAGTTTGAACGGTCTGTATTGACCCTGCCAGAGGGTAATGAGGGGTTTGTCGTTTACTATGAGGCTTCTAGGGTTAGAATTTTTTGTGTCCTTATGCAGAATGGGAAAGTCATAGCCTATGCTTCTAGGTAACTCAAGGTCCATGAGAAGAACTACCCGGCTCATGACTCGAGTTGGAAGTCATAGTCTTTGCTCTTAAGTTGTAAAGAAGCTACTTGTATAGTGTTCATGTGGATGTTTGACCAAAAGGATCTAAACCTTCATCAGAGGAGATTTTTGGAGTTATTTAAAGGTTATGATATAGGCATACTTTACCACCTTGGTAAGGCAATGTCATAGATGATGCCCTTCTATAGGTAGGTTGTTTCATGTTAAAGGAAGTAAGAAGGATATTTCTAGAGATAAGCATCGACTTGCATACTTGGGTGTTATAATTATTGAAGTTAATAATAATTGTATATTGGTTTTAAATTCATTTGAGTTTTCTTTAGTAGTGGAGGTGAAAGAAAAGCTGGATAGAGAACTATTTTTGGCTTAAGCTGAAGAGTAGGGTTGGTAGGCATAATGGGTGGGTTTTCTCCAAAAGGGGAGATGGAGTGTTAAGATATGAGGGTCGATTATATGTTCCTAATGTAGATGAATTAAGGGAAAGGATATTGTTAGAAGCTCACAGTTCCAAGTATTCTATTCATCTTGGTGCCACTATGATGTACATGGATTTGAGGGAAGTTTTCTAGAGGGATGAATGAAATGGGACATAGATGAGTATGTATCCAAGTGTTTGAATTGCCAACAGGTAAAGGATGAGTATCAAAAGAAAGCAATTGAGATGCAGAGATTTGAAATTCCTACTTGGAAGTAGGAGGTTATCAACATGGATTTTGTTACAGGGTTGCCACGTACTAAGAAGCAGAAATATTCCATTTGGGTAATTGTGGATAGATTAACCAAGGCAGATGGTTAGTCTAAGTGGACCATCTAGATTTTGGAGGATATGTTGAAAGCTTGATCACTTGATTTCAAAGGTAGTTAGTATGAACACCTACCTTTGGTTGAATTTGCGTGTAATAATAGTTATTAATACAGTATCTAGATGGATCTATTTGAGGCCTTATATGAGAGGAGGTATAGATCTACCATTGGATGGTTTGAGGTTGATAATGTACCTTTGATTGGTCCAGATTCTATATTTTAGGCTATTCAAAAGTTCAACTGATTCGGGATAGGTTGAAAACTGCTCAGAGTAGGCAAAAGTCATAAGTTAATATTAGGAGGAGATAATTAGAGTTTGAGATAGGTAATTGGGTTTTATTGAAAATGTCAACCATGAAGAGTATGATGCAATTTGGGAAGAAATGAAGGCTTAATCCTTGTTTTGTTGGACCATACTAGATTTTGAGAAGGGTAGGCCATGTAGCCTATGAGTTGGACCTACCGGCTGAGTTTGTAGCAGTCTATTTAGTGTTCCATGTTCTTTTCTAAGGAAATGCTTAAGTGATCCTTCGTTGGTTGTTCCTCTTGAGAGCATAGCATTACGGATAATCTCACATATGAGGAAGTGCTAGTTCAGATTCTAGACAGGAAGGTTCACAAACATTGAACAAGAAAGTAGCTACAATTAAGGTTTTGTGGAGAATCAAGCAATTGAGGATGCTACATGTGAGGCAGAGGCCGATATGATAAAGAAATAGCCTCGTCTTTTCCCTTCCATCTCCAGACAAGCGTAAGTTAACCAACTCTGAAAATTTTCGTTTTCCTTTATAATATCATGACCATGAACTAGTGCCAGTACTTTTTGTTCATGGTTTCATGTCAAGTCAAGCTAAACCATGTTTATTTTCAGCCAATAACTCAAGTTCATGCATAGTTTTAGCTAAATTCTCATGTTTCATGAGAATTCCTACCCAACCTTCCCAATTTAACTTTAGGCATAACTAAATTTATCATTCGAGGATGACTGAACTTAAGAGGGAGATATTGTAACATGTTGAAAAACATCCTAAAACATTCCTAAGGCTAAACAAAATATGTTGGAAATATTTCATTTAAATTTGAAGCGGATTGGCTCCCACAGAAGGATCCACGAACCGTAAACCAATTCCACGGATCGTGAAACCTCCCGTGGTCTCTTTCCAATGAAGGAACCTTCATTGTTACCCATCTACTCACTGTACCACGATGCGTCGTCCTCAACCACGAACCGTGGAAGGTCCCGTGGAAACTCATCCCCAGTCAAGGGATTTCATGGACCATTCCACGATCCGTGGAGGATTTTCAGGGATCTTGGATGGCCCTTGAAATCGGTCTAGTGAGCCCAGATTAGGGGCACAGTTCAATGGATCGTTTCACGGACCGTGGAGCCGGATCATGGTCCATGGAGTGATTCGTAGAAAGGCCCCAGGTCTTTTTTTAGCTCATTTTTCCCAGGTTTACTTTGGACATTTAATCCTATTTAAAACCAAATTCTACATTGTTTTTATCCTATTTTCCCCTAGTATAATTACCCAAAACCCTTAATTAAATTATTCTTCTACACTTAAACTTTATCAGATAAGAAAAAAAAAAAGAGAAGTACATTCAAGGGAAATTCAAATAGTGTTTTCAGCTTTCGAATCCTTCAAGCTTCCTCCAGATTTTCTCCAAGGGATTTCTTACCAACCAGGTACGAGGATATTCAGTTAGAGTTTCTTTTATTCTCTCACCCCAAAACTCTACTTTTTATACGAATTTGTGATTTTATTAATCAAAACTCAAAATTTATGAATTCTCACTTACATTGCTTATATGATTTTAATTATGCAAGATTTACATATTTTACAATTTATATCATGATTTGTATGAGTTTTACATGGATTATACTCAACTAGCATGCTTAATTAACTAAACTTGAATTTCCATCGATGTAACGCTTATTTCAAGAAAATTCATAAACTAGTGTTGAAATATGTATGAAATTAAGTATGCATGTTACATGAATGATGAAGTTCAAACATGATAAAGAAGACAAGGAAATTATGGAGATATGGATAATTTATGATTTAAGTTACGGTCATCTAGATATGTCCTTTTTAAAATATTCTAGTATGAGCACATATATTTTGGGAGGATTATTTAACACTGGTAGGATTAACTAAGCCCATTAGTGAGGTGAAGTTTTTCCAAAAGTGGATTTCCTGCTCAGGTTCATTATGATTATCTAGTTGAGGATCCTTAACTTAAAAGTACAACTTTAGTCCTAGTTGTGTCAAGTTAGAATGAGTCTCCGCTAATGTGGGTTATAAAACATTAGACCTTTTTTGGTGTGGGCTTATGACACAAGACTCTACGTAGCTCATAAAATAGTTTTTGTAGGTTAGAAGAAACTCCCAACTCATGAATAAGATCTTCAAGATAAAAGGTAAATGCTTTACCTAAAAAAATGTTTCACAATTATGATTTAGACTTTGATCCAAGACCTATATTTTCATCTTATTTCAGTACTTTGGTTCATTGCACTAATTTTCATTCCAACCTTATATTATTTATCATGTTTTATGCATACACTCCCGTACCGGTATATTTAATATACTAACCCATTTTTGTTGCATGTTATCATTATGCAGATACAGGTTTTCCCACTCAATAGTGAGGTCAGTAGAAAGGACATTTATCGGGTAGCTTTTTGAGTCCTCATTAGCCGAGGACCAGAATTTTCTTTTTTATGATTGTATTTTCTTTATTATATGTTGAGGACCTCTAGAGGGGTTTGTCTTAGAGGTTCACTTTAGTTCCTTAGATGATTTTGAACATAGAGTCACATGTTACTAGTTGTGATTCACGTCTTTCCAATTGTGGCCAACTCATAATTTATCCAGGCTACTATTTTACGTATGAGTTCTCTTTTATGCGTTAAGCTTCCATTGTATACGTATGTTTATGAACGGTTCACATGTCAAGGTCTTGTTCGGTGCTCACTTTTAGGTCCTTAGCATCGTGTGGTGTCCAGGGGGTCGTCTCAGGGTGTTACACTTTTCTACAAAGGTCTTGGTAAGATACACTGCTTTCTTGGTGCTGAGGTGCATTATCAGCCCCACTGGAATAACCCTTATTCAGTCCATGTACATTCCAGAACTCCTTGCTCGTGCCAATGGTGCAAAGCCAATTGCCACACCTATGGTCACGGGATTTCAATTATCTCAACATGGGAGTTCACCACTTTTTGATCCATCATTGTATCGCAGGTTGATAGGATCTCTTCAATATATAACTATCGTGCGCCTAGATGTGTCATATACTCTCAACAAATTATGCCAGATTATGCATAAATCTATGGACTCTCATTTCACTACTGCAAATGTTTGTTGAGCTATTTAAAGGCTATTATAGATCTCCGCTTGCACTTGAATTCAGTTATCTCCTTACTACTTTAGGCCTTCTCAGATGCGAACTGGGCAGGTTACCCATATAATCGGTGATCTACCAATGGTTATTGTATTTTTCTTGTACCTAACTTAGTGTCATGGAGATCAAAGAAACAACAAGTCATTGCACGATAGTACTTAGGGTAAATATCGAGCCTTAGCTACAGCTACTGTTGAAGTAATCTGGCTGTAACATCTTCTTCAAGAGCTCCATGTAACTCTTCCTCAAGCTCCAACACTATAGTGTGATAAATCTGTATGCGACCTATCTCACTGCAACTCCTATACGAACCAAATATGTTGAATTAGATCTTCATTTTGTTGGAAAGAAAGTGACCTCAAAAGACCTGGACGTTTGCTATATCAATTCCTTGGATCAGTTAGCAGACATCTTCATCAAAAGCCTTCATTCTCGTTGGTTTCATCTCCTGTATCCCAAGCTTGCAGGGACAACGTTAGGATATCATAATATAAGTTATATTCTATCAGAATTCATGTGTATAGATCTAAATGAAGGATAATATCATGTATAGTTTATCTCTTAGAGATTGTGTATTCAACTACACGTTGTGTAACATCCTGTAAATATTGAAAAATAATTACTCCATGAGAAGTAATCAAGTTTTATATCTTATTAAAACCTTTTCAGAATGTTTCCCATAGGGAATACGTTCTAACTCTTTCCCAGAAGGTAGAACTGTTGTTCAATTATCTAGGTTCATTGTAATGAATGTCTGTCTTATATGTAAGAATTAAAATGTCGGTCTTATGAACAAGTGTTCTTAAGCGGGACAAAAAAATCAAAACCACACACGTTGCGGACAAATACAAGGTCGTACATTTGAGAGACAAAAATTCAAGCTCAACGACTTTGGAGGACACTAGACGTAATTTTCTACTAAAAAGGAGTGTGTGATAGTGATAATTGTATATCAAAGGCTAACAGTAATTCTGCAAAGGTAGTGAATATTGTGTACACGGAGTATTTAACAAAAAATTATAACTTACAAATGTGAAGATTTTGATAGGGCAACCACTTTCCCTTAGAATACAATAATATTTATTAGCTCATAATTATGGCATTAGATTTACACATAACAAGATCCTAATAGATTTAACTAGGGCTGGTTCTCAATTCGATTTGAACCAAATCGAATCAAATCAAATCAAAAAACTATAATCGATTCAAACGATTCGGAGGGTTGATAATCATTCGATTGGATTCGAATCGATTCGATTTCAGAGTCGATTGAATTCGAATCGAATCGAATGGAATCAAAAGTTTTTAAAAATATATAAATATAATAATATATTTTAAAAATATTTATAAAATTTAAAGTTTAGCTCAATATAACATTTATTTATTATTTAACTATATAAAATTCATATGTAGATGCACATGAAATGATTCCTTTAGCTGTTGTGGAGGATGATATGAATGAACAGGACAATAGTGACAGTGATGAGTACGACGATGGACATTTGGCTTCTGCTTAGAATTAGAATGTGTTTGAACTTCGTTCAATTTTAAATGTTTTACTTTAATCTAAGAGTTCAAATATTATTAATTTAAAATGTTATACTTTTAAATTTGTAGAATAAGAATCGAACTGAATCGAATTAATCGAATAAATAATTTTTGAAACTGTTTAGGTATTAGATTAATCAAATTTAAATTCAAAGGTATCCAAATCAAATCAGACCGATTTGAGGTATCGAATCGAATTCTAATCGAAAATCGAAAAATCGAATTGAAAAAATCGTAAACACTATTAAAAATCGAACGAGTCCAAAACTTAAATAATCGAAATCGAAATCGAATTGGAATTACAAATAATCGGTTCGAAATCAATAACATTCAAACCTAGATTTAACAACTAATTAGAAGAGTCTTGCAAGGTCAATAGTTTGTAACCAAAGACAACAGTTTTCTTGATCAACACGACATGTTGGACCAACACAACACTCACTTACACCATTTACACGTTATCGAATCTCAACTTTGCATGGCATTGGGCAATCTGATATTAAAGAACATTGTTATCCCATCACAACATCTGAGAATCAAAAGAACTTACTGGTATCTTACACAAAATATAGCATGTTAGTTCATGAGAAATTGAAAGTTATTGTATTATGGAGGCAAATTTAGAGTTAGTATGTTTAAAGCTGGTATGATTAATAATCTTATATACATTCTAATAAAATTTTCAGTTTAATGATCTGATTATAAAAAGTGGGTATGATCGCGCCTGCTATTAACAACTTACATTCACCATGTTTTATAAGTTAGAATTCTAACAAATCACAATTATTTTATTAAAACCTTCTTAAGATGATAAACTTAGAGGTGTCAGTCGGTATTAAAACCTTCTTAAGATGATAAACTTAGAGGTGGCAGTCGGTCCAGATTAATCCGAAAAATCGACCCATTTTGATCGGATCGGATTGGCTCGGATGGATAGGTACAATTCCGTGCCATCTGAGCCGGTCCGGTTTGGCCAAAATAGCCCGGACCGGCGCATTTAAAAAAAATATATATTTTCTTAATATGTAGTATATATCTTGTATATATGGTATATATATAGTATATATCTTAATATGTAGTATATATATCTTGTATATATAGTATATATATTTTTAGCATATTTAGTATATGCCGATAGTATATAATATATATCCTTAGTATGTTTAGTATAATATCGTTAGTTTATAAATATATCGTTAGTATATAATATATATCTAAGTTAAAGGATCGGTGAAACTTTACGTTTGGATGTCCGTTTTAGACGATTTTTTTTTATTTCACATATTTTTTTCGAGATGTACCAGACCCAAATGTTGTAAGGTGGTTTGGCCGAGCCAATTTTTCAAACAAAACATTTCTAGCCCATTCAAATAACACTTTTCCCAATTCAATGCCCAAATCATAATTCGTTTCATGATAATTCATCTAATATATCTTTAACATATAGTATATATATGTAAAATATTATTAATATGTCTAATATATCTTTAATATATAGTACGTATATGTTGATATCGTTAGTATGTAGTATATATTGTTAGTATGT
>JBDJHY010278023.1:0-10245 GCA_039654485.1 Withania somnifera
TACGGACTATAGGGTTTGGTTCTCCTACTGGGTGGATAGTAGGTGCCATCATGACTCCGAGAAGTCGGGTCGTGACAATCCAATCCTTAAAGTCAACAAATGGATCCACAAAACTCCATCTCAAGCTCCAAAGAGGCATCCAATCTTATGTATGGATGATAGCTTGGTGACAAACAAAGCAAGGAAGAATAGGAGGACAATTTTTTCCATTTAGTGATCCAATATTCCATTGACGATCATGTTGTCGTGGAATTGACAAGATACCTAGCGGAAGTTGAATTTTCATCTCCAACATCATGTTTTCTTAGGTGGTGTGAGTGCACGAGAATGACACGTGAACCTATTTAGTGAATCCATCAAAGAACACTAAGAAATGTCACAAAATAAAATGAAACACAAAATCTTAGTTAACAACCAAGTAGGTATTTACTAGTTCACAACCAAAATATGACTCAAGAGAATAAAAACTATGCAAAGTTGAAACAACAATTAAAATCAAGGTTTAATGATTTAGTTTATGAGCTTATCTGTGAGATTTCACCCTTAATCAGGTCACCCAAGAATCCCCGAGACTATCAACCACTTTATAACCCAAGGAAGAACTTGAAATAAGCCTACAATATTTCATCATTGTGCAAATATGCAACTCGCTAAAAGGGCTGAGTGGATTGCAGATCAGGTTCGCAGATCACAGGATATGAATTTTGTCTCGCGGGGATTTCTAGTAAGTTTGTTAAATTTTCTCTTGAAAAATAGTGAATCATAGAATCAGCAGCTCCTCCACCCTTTATGTCGTAGACACACAAAATTAACACCCCTCCCCCTATCACCGAATAAACTAGTAGAGCACCTTGGAGTCGCGACTTACACCCCTTGTGCATGATGTTTAAGCACTATATGGGTGTATTTTTGATCCTTGATTGAACTTTGAAGCACAAACACTTGAAAACTTATATTATATTATTCTCAAGGAACTAACACCTCAAAAATTAAAGATTCTTCTTAATATACAAAGAAATTCAAGATAAACTTCAAGAACTCAGATGACTAACATAAAGAGCCTTCAACTATGGCAACTTCTTTGTTTTAGCTCCGATCTCTTCCAAATTTGATAGCCATGTTCCTTAGATCACAAGGAATAAACCCCAAATACTTAGAACACTTGAAATCCTACAAATTTTTCACAAAAGTCAAACCCAGCTGCTTTAAATTACAAGGCTTCAAGATAAGAACACCCAAATTATAACCCTCACATAAATCAACTCCAAATCACTTGTAATTTGATATATGTGATATGACAATAGACAGGGCCAATGAAATTCATCACAAGTCATGGAGTCACTCATAACTTAATAGCACAAGAATGCCAACGTCAATCTATTTGGACCCTTAGTTCATGTCTTGGACTTTTCGTGTTAATTTTGAGCTATTTAGTGGAAATTTAGTTCAGCTGGAGTTCATTTAGGAGACTAGGTGGGCTTTTGGTGATCGGAGTGTCGGATCAAAATTTAGATGCTTTCATCATCTCTGGAATGGTGATTTTGGGAACAGTGCGCTTCTAGAGGTGTTCGAGCTCATTTTAGGGGTCTGTGTGGGAAGTAAATTTATGGTTTTTTTTGGTTCATCTTGGTATGGGGGATTTTTTTCTTAAACAATCTCGAATGATCGATTTAGATATTTCATTGAGTCTAGAATATATCCATGTTGTATACATATTTGGTTTGCTAAAATTCATGTCGATTCCATTTTTAGCCCTTATAGGAGCTTTTGGAATTTGTTGAAAACAATTGTTTTTGTTGTCACAATGCCTTTATCGCAATTGTGCAGGCTTGGTCTCCCATAGCAGAAGGCTAGGATCTTATTCATCACGAGCACGTAGTCCTTATAGTGATAGCATGAGTGTGGAAATTTTTTTACCGCAATTGGTAGGGTATTAATGGTAGAGATTGTGATGCATGTGTCCAGTGCCTATATATACCAGTTCCAACTTCAAAATTCAATCTTCTTCTCCGAAATTCTCCCATCCATTTCTTATTTCAGTCAGGTTTTAGAGTTTTTGTCTTGGGGTATTGCTGGGTTTTTTTGGTGCATACTCAAGGATCATCTAGGAGTTTGTTTTATCATATTTGGAGGATGGTTCTCCTTTCTTTCTCCTCTTCAATTCATGTAATGTTTTTCACTCCTTATATAATCGTTTTAGTGGCCAATTGAGGACCTTTCGGATGTTAAATTGAGCTTATTTTTAAACCACTTATTTCTTGAGCTAAGGATTTTGTTTTGGTGGTTTTAGTTTATTTTTCTGAGCTGCAGGGCCCACGGGACCATTTTTAGGCCTAATTTTTTTCCTGGATTGCACTTGGCAATATGAGTTTATTGATTTGACTTTTGAAATATGGTTATGTAATTTGATAATTTCAAGCGGGTTTGAGATTGTTTGAAGCTTTAGGCTGGTGCTACACAAACTTTGAGGATTTTCGCCAGCGCCCAGGTTGTCTTGGTTTTTTTCCTTCTTTAGACTGGACTATTGTAAGGTGTTTGTGTGTTGTAGCTAACTTTGTGGATGGTTTTTAGGTTGGTGTCCCTACTTTACTATTTTTCCACCTATTTTATCTGCATAGGGGGTCCCATGGAGGGACATAAAGGGTTTTGGGATACGTGAGGATATCCCAACCTTTTCATGAGCAACCATGGACCCTAGTGATTGTGTTGTACTTTGTTGAGATCCTGTGATGGAGATGAGTACTTAGTTGGTGGCTTTTGGCCGATCCTAGTGCATTGTGGTCTTATCTGTGATATTGATATGTTACTATTTTTACACCTATTTTATCTGCTTAGGGGGTCCCGTGGAGGGACATAAAGGGTTTTGGGATACGTGAGGGTATCCTGACCTTTTCATGAGCAACCTTGGACCCTAGTGATTGTGTTGTACTTTGTTGAGATCCTATGATAGAGACGAGTACTTAGCTGGTGGCTTTTAGCCGATCCTAGTGCATTGTGGGCTTATCTGTGATATTGATATGTTGAATTTCATGCATTTTAGATATTGGGTTGTGGTATTGTGAGCACGGGTGCAGACAGGGCCTATGGTAAATTGAATGTAGACTTGATTAACTTAAACTCGGAGAGTTTTACTTGCATACAACCAAAATTCATTTTGCTTACTTTTATAAATGTAAATGCCATGACCACCTGTTGGTATGGCGCTATTTTCAAGGTATAAATAGGAAGAGTTTTTGACTGTTGTGGATTAATGTATGTATTATTTTAAGGGTATGACCTTATATATACCGATTGTACGGTGCGAGACTTCCACAGATTTTCAGGCATGGGTATACACTTAATTATTTGGGGCACAACCCTGAATAGACTAATTGTATGGTGCAGGCCTACCTCGAATTGTCATGCACAGGCCTACCCTTGAATATTAGGGTCATATCTTGATATATATCGATTTTACCGCACAATCCCACTTTGGCTTGTCAGGTGCGGACCTACTTTTACCGATCATTCGTGAGTCAAACTCATCCACAGGACTGGAGGTGCGGTCTCTTAATTGAGTGGTTATGTTGTGAGTTTTATTAATCTAACTCCAGTGTATTTGTCCATGGATCGAGACCCTTCCCTCATAGATCAGGAGGGGGTAAAAGAGGATGCTCAGCCGACCTGCACCTTCTCCATAGATCGCAAAGTCACCGGTTGCCGCTTTTAGAGACTTATTATTATGGATGCAACATATTCTCTATAGGGAACCAATGAATAAGAAATAGTCATCTACTCAAGAAAACGCACAAGGTGTACCACCTCCCCAGTATCTATAGCCCTAGTAGTACTGCATGTATCTCCAACCGGCCTAGCTCAGACTACTAGTATATTTACATCAGTGCCATCTCCTACTATACCATCCTCCGAGGTAAAAAAAAGATGTTGGACCACTTCTTACGGATTCCACCTGCTAGATTCTCTAAAGTAGAGGTGCAGGACCCCCATGATTTTATAGCTGCCTGTGAGGAGCTCCTGAGGACCCTATAGTTGTTGGAGATATATAGGGTTAACTTTACTTCTTATTTGCTTGAGGATGCCGCTAGTCATTGGTGGAGAATGTATAGAGATCGCAGGCTACCTAGTTCAATCCCACTGACTTAGGGACAACTCAGAGAGGCCTTTATGGACAAATACATGCCTAGGAGTCCACAGGGGTTGTTACAGGCTTAGTTTACAGGTCTACAATAGGGTGCAATGACAATTTCAGAATACGAGGCATCATTTATTGAGTTCTCTATGCGTGGATGTGATTTATTGCCTTTAGAGGAGGAGCGAATTCATCACTTTTCTTATGGTTTAAGGTTGGACCTAAAAGGTAAGGTAGATTGTATGTTGGTTTTGAGGAAGTCCTTCCTGTATATTGCCAACCATGCCCAAAGTATGGAGATTCTATCTCACTAGGCCCAAGGGGGCGGCAATAAGAGACGGCGCCACCAGGGCCGCTATTCAGGTTCTAGGTCTGGAGGTGAGATTATGGTAGGAGAGATCAGACCAACCTTCAGCAACAAGATTCATTACAAAATTCGGATAGATGATAGAGTAGTCAACC
This sequence comes from Withania somnifera, assembly GCA_039654485.1. Classification (NCBI taxonomy): domain Eukaryota; kingdom Viridiplantae; phylum Streptophyta; class Magnoliopsida; order Solanales; family Solanaceae; genus Withania; species Withania somnifera. Next base: position 4,592 of record JBDJHY010278023.1, read on the forward strand.
TGCCGGCGGCCTAACTTTAGGTTCATAGGGCTAGGTTAAGGGTTCCTTCAGTTAGGAAAAAGATAAAGGTGGATGTTTTGTGTACAAAGAGGTTGATCATTATGCCGGAGACTATCCTATGGCTACTAGAGATTGATATGAAGAGGGTTTCTTTGTTTGTGGGGATAGGGGCTACTTTTCCAGGGACTTCTATTAGTATAAGGATACACAGACTACAACCTTGCCTCTCTAGTGATTACAGACAATACCATCAGTTAGAGGTGGAAAGCCAGCCGCTAGCAAAGCCGAAGGAGGAGGTCAGAAAATGGGAGAGAGAGTGAGGGTGGGGGCCTTCATCAGTTATATGCCATTTCGGATAGAGCTGAGGCAGAGGCACCATATGTTTTTATAACAGTTCGTTACTTGTTTGTGGGTATTCATTTTTGACTTTATTTGATCTCGAGTCCATTTTATCATATATATCTTTATATTTTGTTACTTGTTTTGGTGTTTCTAGTGAGAAATTATCTCTTCCTATGAGTGTGTTTACCCATATTGGCGCAACCCTAGTGGTGGAATGGATATATAGGTCAAGTATGGTGACTATTCAGGGTTATGACACTCGGGCCGACTTGATCAAGCTAGACATGTTGGATTTTGATGTGAATCTAGGCATGGGTTCATTATCACCTCACTGTGTAGTCTTGGATTATTACGTCAAGACTGTAACCTTATATGTGCCTAGTCTACCTCCAGTGTTATACAGTCCCACTAGTCACTCTTTGGTTCGGTTTATCTATTATTGTCAAGCCTATAGGCTCATTACTAGAGGTTTTCATGCTTACTTGGACCATGTAAGAGATATCAGTGAGTATTCTCCCTTTGTTGAGTCTGTACCAGTAGTTTGTCAATTCAAGTATTTATTTTCTGCTGATTTACTTGGTCTCCAACCCGAGCATGATATCAATTTTTCTATTTAGGTTGAGTCATGCACTAGAACAATTTTTGTTTCCACTTACCGTACGGACCCAACAGGAATTGATTAAAAGAGATTTTATCTGTCCGAGTGTATCTACTTAGGGTGCCCCAATGTTGTTTTTGAAGAAAAGGACGGGCAAGTATGGATGTGTATTAAATATAGGCAGCTGAACAAGGTGAATCTTAAGAATAAGTATCCCTTGCAACATATTGATGACTTCGGCCACATTATTCTTAGATTTATTTGAGATCTGACAATCATTGGTTGAGGATTCTGACCGAGGATGTCCCGTGGACAACCTTTTGGATAAGGTATGAGCATTATGAGTTGCTGGTGATATTATTTAAGATGAAAAACTCCCCGACAACCTTTATGGATTTGATGATCAAAGTATTCAGACCCTATTTAGACTTTTTTTATCATGTTTATTAATAACATATTGGTTTACTCACAGAGTCAATTGGACCACCAGGATCACCTGAGGGTAGTGCTCCAGACCTTGAGGACTGATCGTCTCTATGCTAAGTTCTCAAAGTGTGAGTTTTGGCTTGGGTATGTTTATTTTATAGGCTATATAGTATTGGGTGTTGTCATTCGTGTTGATCTGGCCAAAGTGGTCACGGTGCATCACTGACCTCGATAGACTACTCCTACAGAGATTCACAGTTTCCTTGGGTATATGGGTATTACCATTGATTTGTCTAAAATTTTTCATCTATCGAATCCCCTTTGACTGGACTGATACGGAAAGAGGTTCTTTTCTAGTGGTTATCTAAGTTTGAGTCTAGCTTTCTAAGGATAAAGGATTTGTTCACTACCCAGTTCATGCCTTTCTAGTTGAGGGTCAACCCTATATGGTGTATTATGATGCTTAGTATATTGGATTAGGTTGTGTGTTCATGAAACAGGGTCATGTTATAGCGTAATATTCAACGCAGTTAAAGGATCATGAGCTCAACTACCCTACTCACGATTTGGAGTTAGTGGTGGTGGTTTTTGCAAATAAGATCTGGAGGAAATATCTATATGGAGTTCATTGTGAGATTTATACTGATCATCGTAACTTACAGTATATCTTGAGTCAAAGGGAACCTAACCTGAGATAACGGAGGTGGGTTGAGCTTCTGAAGTACTATGATTTGAGTATTATTTATCACTTAGGAAAGGCTAATATGGTTGCAGATGCCTTAAGCCGGAAGGCAAAGAATATGGGTAGCCTAGATTTTGTTTCTGTTTCTAAGAGGCATTGGCTCGGGACATTTACTCCTTGGCAAAAATACTGGTTATATTGGATGTTTCAGCACCATAGCGGTTTGTTTCCTATGTTAAGGCTAGCTCATCTTTACTTGATCAGATTCAACAACTCCAGTACGAGGATCACAATTTAGTTCATATTAGAGAGAGGGTTTTGCGGGGTGATTTTAGTTGGGACACAATAGATACTGATGGAGTATTGTGGGTTCTTGGTCTTGTGACCTTTCTGAGAGTTAGTGAGTTGATTCACACTCTGTTGCGTAAGGCGTATTTCTCCAAATACTCTATCCATACAGGTATTGCTAGTATGTACAATGATTTATGGAAGCATTGCTGGTTGGAGATTATGAGGAAGAGTATAGCATCTTCTTTTTCTCAGTGTTTGAACCATCATCAGGTGAAGTTCGAGCACCAAAAGACGAGCAATGAGCTTCAGAGAATCCCTATACCTAATTAGAAGTAGGAGGGATTACCATGGATTTCATCTTAGGCCTCCCCCGTGCATCTAGAGGTCATGATGGCGTTTGGGTCATCGTAGATCAATTGACCAAGTCAACTTACTCATCTTGGGGTGCAGAGATACTAGATGAGTTATACGCTCATGAGCTTGGTACACTTCATGGGGTGCCAGTTTCTATTATATCTGTCTGGGGCACATAATTTACCTCACAGTTTTGGAGGACGGTGCAGAGAGATATGTGTACTAAGTTTTCCTTGAGTACGACGTTTCACCCTTAGACTGATGGGCAGTTCGAGAGGACTATTTAGGTGCTTCAGGATCAATTGCGGGCCTCTGACTTTGATTTTGGTAGTACCTAGGATAAACATTTGGGCTTAGTGGATTTCTTGTATAATAATAGTTACCATTCCTGCATTGAGATAGTGTCATTGACTTGTATGGTAGGCATTGCAGATCTCCCGTTTGTTGGTTTTGTGGAAGGGAACTTCCACCTAGAGTTCTAATTGAATTTATAATACCATGGACATGGTTATAGTTATTCAGGATCAGGTTTGGACAATGCAGAGTAGGCAAAATTCCTACATGGATCGCAAGTTTCGGCCCTTAGAGCTTAGTGTTAGTGACTGAGCCTTTCTCCGGGTGTTTCCCATGAAGGGAGTTATGAGATTTTGTAGTCGGGGTAATCTTTGCCCCCGGTTTATTGGGCCTTATGAGATTATTCAGAGGGTTGTAGATGTCATCTATAGGATTTCCCTACCTCCATAGTTAGTTGTTGTCCATCCGGTATTTGATTTGTAAATATGTGCATGAACCATCCCATGTGCTTCGCCGAAAGTCTATGTAGATAGAAAACGGGTTGACTTATATTGATGAGCCATAGTCCTTTATGTACAGGTATGTGAGGCAGTTTAGATCCATAGATATCCCAGAGGTGATGGTGAGTTGGTCACATCGATAGTTGAGGAGGCCACCTAGGAGACAGAGTGTGATATATGGGAAAAATATCAACATCTATTTGAGCCATCAGGTGCTACTTTTTCCTAGACTTTCGAGGAAAAAAGTCCTGTTTAATGGTGGATGTTGTAATGACATGCCTGGTCAGTTACTTGGCATTCAGTTTCTTCAGTGTTTAGAGATTTTGGTTAGCTATCTTAAGTCATTTATGACTTGTTGTGACTGTTAGTTTGGTTCCTTGGCAGTTCTATAGGTTTTTATCTCAATTTCCTGCTTTGAAGGCCTAACCTTTAAATTGTGGAACTTGAGAGTGAATTCTTAGTAAACGCACTCGGAATCAGATTCTAATGTTTTTGTTTGCTCTGGAAAGCCAACTTTGGTCTAGACGGATTTCACAACCCAAACTTTGGGACATGATGGTGTCTATGACCCACCCAAAGAAAAGTCTATCCCTCCATCCCGGAGCTACATACAATTGGCCATAACCACTAACAAGGAATAAAACAACTTATATAACTAACAACAGAAGGAAGAATAAGTATATACAACCAAAACCAAATCTTGGTGTCAATGGCATACGGAGCTACAAATTAGAGTATCCAAAAGATATATATATATATATATATATATAAAAGTAACACTACCCAAGGCCTAGCATAAAAAAAATAAAGCAGAATACAACAGCTGGAAACCACGATAACCTCGAATGCCAAATCTCACCGTAGTCTCTGCAAAACAACAATCTACCTAGAATGATCACATCATCTCTGATGACCCTCACCAGTGTCTGGACCACAAAAATGGTACAGAAGTGCAGTATGAGTACCAAAACATAGGTACCTAGTAGGCACCATAGGGTGACTGGGATAATGTAAAGTACAAGTACACTAATGGCGAGGAATGTAAAACCGGACAATAAGAGAAGTTAAACAATATGAAACTAACTATGCAGCCTGAGTTAGTAACATGTATATATGTGAACTACTGATAACAGAAAGGAAAAAAAAGAGTTATAAGAAAGTAATCTTGTGTATGGCTATCGTACAGGAGCATCCAACTAACGCATAGTACCAAGAAGATGAACCAAAGAAAGAGTACCTGAACCTCAACTGAGTACACTGGTACTGAAGTGATAGTTTAGGTAAAAATGACTAACAAAGCATAAACATAAATAAAATAAAGAGCAAATACAACATAAATAAAGTAAATATCTAATACAACCTAAATGCCCCCCATAAGAACACTTGATACAATACAAAAGAAAGCATACAAAAACTACCTGACGCCCCATCCTGTTGGTAGGCACAACCAGTATAAGAAAGAACTCATCGTGAGTTCCCCCTTAAGCCCGAGTACAACCGACAAGAATAGAATGAACGCATAAGAGAAAAGTAAACCAGGACATACCATTTGTGAACCGGGAGGCTACTCCTCGAGATCAATAGTGGGAGTCGTGCCCTAGAAGTCTGCACCTTATAATAAATAGTAGGGGTCGCGCCCCAAAGCTCCGCACCTCATAATCAACAGTGGGGGTCGCGCCTCAAAAATATTTGCCTCATAATCAATAGTGGGGGTTTTTCCATAGAGGTCCACCCCTCATAATTAATAGTGAGGACGTGCCCTAGGGATCCACGCCTCATAATTAAGAGTGGGAACTGTGCCCTGGAGGTCCTTGCCTTACAATCAATCTATATCGAGGTCGCGCCCCTTTATGCCAAAGACAGAAACCCACAATAGTCAAAGCTTTATACCAATTATACTCTGAAAATAGCACCATACCACCAAGTAGTCGTGGCATAGATATACATATAATTAAGGAAACCACTATAAGTTACTAATCTAGTAAATCTTTCCAGTTTGAGTTAAGTGTGAAAAAACTCCCTTAACCATATCCTTGAGCAGCTCCCGTTCTTATCTTATCACAACTCAATATCTAAAGATCATGAACGCAACACAACAATAGTAAAGAAACATATAACATACTAGGATTAGCCAGAGGCCACCATCTAAGCACTCAACTCGCTAATC
>JBDJHY010278034.1:0-10244 GCA_039654485.1 Withania somnifera
GATATTTTGGTCATGCTTTTCGAGGACACAACAAGAACCCAGGTAGAATATAATCTTCTTTTTTCAAACTAGTTATTTGTATAGTATATGTATGGTAAATCGCCTTCTCAGAGCTGGGATGACTAGTGATTCCCTGATATGCTTATTACTCCTTCCTATGGGTTATTTAACTTCATCATAGCTTAAGTACATACCTTGGGAATATTTTTCCCTATCTGCGTGTCTCACACCAACTCTCAATTGTAGTGTGGTTAAGGAAGGAGTAAAACCTTTGATGTATATTGTTATACATCGACTCTAGATCATAGTAAGGATGCGGATGGGAAAATACTAGGGATTAGATCTTAGTATCAATTTCCCAATTTAGGTTGGTGGCTTTAGATCCGATCTAGGTAGGTTAATTATTTTACATTCTACTTGAGATATATGTGTTATTAGGGTCCGATAGGCCTTCCAATCCATTGTTAGCTAGAGACGACTATGCTAGAGGGTTAGTTGTGTTATGTGATGATATTATACCAATCTAGGTATGGTTGTATTGGGTAGTTAGAAGCCTTGCATGATGGTATTGTACCCTACCCTGGTGAGAGATTGAGAGTGAGTGGTTCTTGGTTGAGCTATTACAGCTTCATGTATCTCCTTATATGGGTGTGTTCTTTATCCTTATTGAGCTCTCTCTGGGAAGTGGTGGCATCTCGGGTGCGGTCACTCATGTCTTGGGACTAGGTTTTGTGTAGGAGAGGTTATACCTCATGATAGAGGCTCGACAACTATCCTATAGATTCTAGTTAGCAGTCCTAGACCCGTTTAAGTTATTGATTGGTTGGTGTGACGAGCATGAATGAAACATGTTAATAGGTAACTTGATTTTTACAGAAAAATAATGGGAAACTTATTTTTATATATACTTATATCATCCACGACTGCTCTTATGAGCAGTATGGAACTATTTTGCCACACTACCTAAGGCTACTTTCCCCTAATCACGATGATTTTGGATATTGTGTATATGGTGACATTTGGGGCTTAATGAGATTTTGATATTACCTACATGGCTAGATTTGGGTGTTCCCCAAGATTTGATATACGGGATGAGCCAGAGTTTTGGCCTCTTAGACCTAAAAACTATAGCATCGGTTGTCTTTTCATAAGGACTTTTGTATATTAGATTATATCCCTCTACGGACCCTCCGACTTGGGGCACCATGTAAGGGGTATGTTGTGTGGTGGGGGAAGGATATACTAAGGTAGGTTGGGCAAGTATATAGGGAAGCTATCATAGGTCCTCTCCTATTAGATTCTTTTATTAGGGAGGGTATGTACGGGCACTATTTACTGATCAACACCCCCAGAGGATGCATCTTTTTGTGTTTGGTTGTACTCTTTAGGGCTCAAGGGAGAAGTAGTTGTTGGGTTACTTGGTTGTTTCGGTGCCCCTACAGGCAGTATGGGAGGTCGGCCGGGTTTGTTTGTTATTAGAATTTTGCTTTCCTTCTTTCCTTGATTAGTAACATTCGTGCCCTTACTTTATTTGTTGTTAGCTTTTCTGATTAATGGTTTTAAATTTTTTATTTGTGCTTTCCACGTCGAAGCTCCAGTTACATGTCACATTTTGTCATTAGTTACTTGTGGCCTATGTCTTTGTTGCTATACCCAGATGGTAGCCTTTCTTGCTACTTTATAGCTTATACTGCACCTTCTAGTAGCTGATCTTATTTTTTACTGGACTTATTAACCATTGATGTAGATATCTTATTTCTCTTATCTATTTTGTGTCCTGTACTATTTGTAATAGAACACGCTTTATTTTACTTATACTTACTTTATCCTTGTTGTCCTATGACGCCTAGGTACCTGTTGTTTTTGTGACTCTTGCTACACTTCTGCATCTTTTCCTAATCTAGGTCCTAGTATGAGTTATTCAGACGAATGGGATCATGCACACTAGATAGTGTGGTTCTAGGAAATTCAATGAGAAGCCGTCATAATTGTTGATTGGTTTTTCTTCCAACATCAGGGTTATCCTATATGAGTCTTGGATATTTATTTTTTTGTTCTTCTCCATCGTGGGTTGTATTTGTAATTATGTGTATAAATGTCTATAGCCAAGAAACTAGGTTTTGGTGAGTTATATTTAGGTATGTGTTGTTCGTGTCATAATTCGTACTTCTCCTCGACATCTCCTCCTTTTATTTCCTTGGGTGCTTGCTATTGGCCAATCGCTACTTGCTCTAGGCCAGGATTAGGCTTGTTATCAAGTGACATGTTGACGCCATTACAACTCAATTTTCAGGTCGTCACAAGGACTTAGGGAGTTTTATAATCTTATTCTTGATTTATACTATGAGGACAAAGTATTTTTTTAAGTGAAGGGTTAGTAACTCTTCCTATCTATTTTCTTAGGGTGAATGCGCTATCAGATTATTTATTTTTGTTGAAAAGTTTTAAGAAAAATATTTTGGTAGAATTATTTTTATTGTCTTTTCTTTAAGTCCTTAGGTAAAAGCACACTTCATCCACCCTTTGGTTTTTCTTTGCAGTTCTTTTACGAGAGGGTGCCCTTTGAACCGATATCCCTTTTCTTTTTTAATTTGTAGGAGTAAATTTTGAAAATTTTTAGTCTTAAATTAAGGATGCTTGTTGACAATGGATTGATGATGACTTCTAATGGCTCAGTACAAGATCGATGGTTGACAATCTTGAGGGAAAATTAGTCATTACGATAAATAATTTGGACCCTTTCACTATTTTTTGACTAAGAACTCTTGCTCGACTACGATTGATTACATGGTGCAGGTTGTGTTCCATAGTGTGAATGACTACTTTTAAGGAACCTTGGCTCATTTATTTGACTCTTGTACATTTTATCTTAAAGATGAATTCTTGAAATTTCTTAGTTGATAGTCTATAGTGATCTTTCCTAAATTAAACATGGGCCATGTGTAAGGAATTTGTATATTCCTTGTTGCATGTTGATAGCTAAAACTTTTCAATTGTGTGTGCAAAGAAAAACAAAGTACTTTAAGTTTAGGAGATTATATAGGCCTTCTTTGAAAGCCTGACTTTTACTCATTTAATCTACCATTTGTGTATAATATTAGTTAATTCTTTTGATTCTTTATTTGTTTCTTCAGTAGCCTCATATGTAGCCTATTATTTTGTTTCATTAACCTTAAAAAATTTTCCAAGCTCCTAAGTGCTTAATTGAAAAAAGAAAAGTGAAAAAAAAAAAAGAGTGTGAAAATTAAAGAGAGGGATAAGTAAATTTTAAGCTCTCAAAGTATGGATATGGGCATAAATGTTTGTGTGTTTTATGGGGAGTAATAAAAAGGTAAAATTCATGATTAACGAGTCACTTATTGATTGATTATTACTCTTTAATATGACATGTAAACTTACTTAAAGACAGAGAGAAAAATAAAGTAAGCTAAGGGTGATAAATTAGTGTAAGAATGGTGTTGAAGATGTTCTTAATGAAAACAAGTGTTATGAATTAAAGCACATAGGAATATTAGACATTATTTTATACAAATAGTCCCTACCCTCCATTTAGCCTACATTAAAACCCTTAAAAGTACTACTTGATATTGAACTTTGACATAGTTAGATTAGTGGAGTGCTACACTAAGGGCAAGCTTATGGGTAGTCATAAGTAAGTTGGAATTCGTCAGGAGAGAAAGAAATTTGATTTACATACCTATTGATTTATGTACCTATTCTTAATCTTAATTGTGTATTTGTGAGTGATATGGGTAACTCTCATATTGTGAGGGATGAAAAATAGGTGATCTATCAGATGAATTAATTGAGTAATATCCAGGAGTTTGCTATTATTAAGAGACATTTATTGAGGGTAGGAAGTCTTGAGTATACATTCATGTGTTTTGAAGTGATAATATAGCATACTTGTTGTATACTCGCAATCAATGATATTCATCGTAGTACTACCTTAAGTGTTTAGTTTCAATTAGTGATATTTGTGTCTTCTCTTGATTGTGATGATTTTACTGATATGTTCTAGTATGAACAAGGCTTTAAGTGAAGGGTGATGGCCTTAGGCGCATTTATAGACATAAGTGCCATTATCTGTGTATCTTTTTCCTTAGTTAATAGGATAACTTGGTTTTATTTTGATATTAAATTATGATAATGGTTTAAATATATACTAATTATCTTTATTAATATGTTTAATTTAAACTTGGTCCAAAATAATATCCAAAAGATTATAATAAAGCTTAGACCAGATAACTATTCAAATTGGGCTTGTTTAAGCTTGTATAGTGTACTTCGTTTGAGTTTAGCATATTAAATAACCTAATGTTTTTTGTGATATATTGTAGGATTATTTTTCAAATTATTTTGAGGCTACATTATGATGTATACAATACATCAAAGTCAATGGAAGAAGGAGTGAACTACATAAGCTCAACTCGTTGAGACAAGCTAAGCTTGTTTTTGTTTATCTTCGAGCTATGCATAGTTTCTTGTCGGGAATCAGTGTTGAGTTGCAGAGAATGTTTGAGCACCTACACTCATCTTTATACTAGTGAAAAATATTTTGGAATCAATAGTCAAAATTAACAAGAAGAAAAACACAAAGTAAACTTAAGATGATATGACAAGCTTAGCCTATTCTAGTTTTGCAAAGTTTGATTGTGTTAGGCATATTGTGGATGATTTTGCCATGTTTATGACTATTTTAGAGTCCATTTAGATTATACTTGATACATTCTGATAAATAATTCAATAAGAAAGCTTGGGAATGTTTTTGAAGTGTTCTGGACAAATATGAAGTTGAAGGACTGATTGGAGTGCAACGAGAGATTAAATGCAATATCTTACACACACCTGGGAATGTGGAGCTTTTGGTTTCTACCCTAAATATTTATTGAATAATTATAATTTAAAATTTCAATTCTTAGTTTCTACGGGTGGCGCTACTCGCTGAACACACTCCAAAGTGAATTTTTTCTCTTCTAGTCCAATTTTTAGTGGGAAACGTAAAGAACTTAATCCTAGTACTTATGGTACTCTCAGGGAACTATTTTATGGACTTCATAAGAATAAATTATTCTTATGTTTACTTATTATTAGGATTATAATATTTTTGGGAATAAAAACACATAAATTCCCAACACAAACAATACAATCTTGGGAGAAAAGCACATTCAAAGAGGCTAGAACTAGGGTTTTTGTTTATTAATTTTTTCTCTCTTATTCTAATTGTTTAATATTTTCCATATGATTTAACGTGGTATTATCAGTTTTAAATATACCCTTGTTCTATCGTTAAGGATACAAACATGACTTCATAATATATTTATAACTTTGTTGGTTATTTATCACGTGTTTTGGTTGTTTTACATTCTTGCACTAACTAGTTTAGTTATTAACTACCATAAAAGTAAATATATATTATTTTTTTTGAGCTTGGAAAATTAATTAATGAGTTATATAATGAATAACTTTAGTATAATAATCTTTTCCTTAAACAAATTAGGATTGGATTAGCAGCTAGGATAGGAATATACCTAGAAATCCCTACTAGATTACAAAACAAGGGAAGCAAATTTGTTTACATGTTAATTGTTCAACATGTGAACATAGAGGTATAGTTTCATTTTAATAGTTTCTTATAGTATAGGAAAACCATAATCATATAGTTGACTCCATAAATCAACAACCTTGATAGCTAACTTAGTTGGCTAGAAACCATAGTTATACATGATTGTATGTATTGACTCTAGAATCCTCCTTGTTGGTGTTTGTATATCTAGTATATTAGTTAATTTAAAATTATTTTTCACTTCAAGTCCATAATTCTTAAAACTACACCCCTTAAATAAGTAAATAAGAACTAGTTTAGTCTAGCGAAAATTTAAACAACAAGTCTCTTTGGATATGGAAGTGGACTCTTAAGAGAGGCATTGTATTACTTGTGATGACCATGTACACTTGTGTGTGTGGTTACATACATTTCATAGAGTTTAAATATTTTATTCTTAAAGTATCACCCATGAAGCGCGGGATGAGGTTCTAAAAGAAGGGAAAACTTAGCCCTATGTTTATTGGACCATTTGAGATGTGGAAGAGAGTTTGGGAGGTGGTTTATGAATTTGATTTGGAAATACATTCTAGATGATTCCCATGTGATTGAGTATGATCCTATGACTTTGGATCCGAACAAGTTTCAAGCCAGTCGGGTCAATCATTTCAAAGGAAGAAAATAAAGGCCAAAGTCAAGATGAAAGTCAACCCGGTAAATTACCTACTTATTAGGAGGATCATGTGGCTATTTTTGATAAGCAAGTTAGAGAGCTAAGGACAAAAGAAATTAATTTTGTAACAGTTTAGTGGAAGTACCATCCAGTTTTTTACACTAATCAGGAGGTTGAGTTCAATATATATGCCAAGTATCCACATATTTTTTAGGTTTCTCGTACTTTGTATTCCTTCATAATCAAGGATGAACATGATTTTTAATGGTGGATAATGAAATGAGACAGAATGTTAAATTTTAAATTTCTTGTAAAATTATTATTTTCCCCTTCCTGGTTTTTCTTCATCATATTTGATCAGTTTATGTGGTTGGTTTTTAAATAAGAGATAAAAGGTTTAAGTTTTTAGGAAATTTTAATTTTTGAAGACCTTAAGTTGAAAGAGTTGACTGTAGTCAATATTTAGTGTTTTGAGTCTCAAAATGGATTACTATCAATTCCATCAGCTCTAAATATTAAAGTTGTTCTAGAAGGACCTTTATTTTTTAAGATTTAAGCTAAACATGGTAATTTTAGACTGTTATACGAGATAAATTGAGTTTAAGGAAAAAGTTTGACTTTGGTTAGTGCTTGACGATCAATAGCTGGTATTTGAATTTCATTAATCATGTTAGATTTGGGAGGTCTTTTTTTTCTTAGGTGAAGGTTCAGATAAATCTTTTAACGATCCCAACTGTATATTGGTCTTTTTGAACAATGTTTCCACATCAGTCATGGAGGATACTAGGTTGAGTAGACCTCTGATTCCTATTTTGATGATTCGATTAAGTCCAAAGTATCATTTAGAATCAGAATAAAAATATGGTCTTTTGCTATGGGTTCCGTATAAAACTTGACATTTTGTTAAAATAAATAACAAAGTTGTATTTTTAATTTCATGTAGCTGTATAGTTGAGATATGAGCCAACAGGCCTTTTCTATATGATGTAAGGTGAGGTGAATGCCTGGGGGATTTTCATACGGGCCGAATGAATGAGGTACGAGTCGTAAGCCTGAATGTACCTGGGAAAATGGGAATATTTTTCTTCATGTTTTAATAAGTGATAATCTACTCTTTGAAGATATTTTCTACCATTTTGGATTTTCAAAACCGTTCACAAATATCTTATTGAAAGATTTTACTCTTTGGGAAAAGACTTGGTGATTAAGTTTTCAAAGAATAAACTCTTGGTAAGATTTCTCATCCAAATGATTTGTATTTCTGGCTCTAAGAACATGATTTTATCTTTATTTCTTCATTTGCATAAGATTCAACCTTGGGGTTATTTAGACCCAAGAATCTAATTGATAAAATGGGATTCTTTTATTATCAAATTAGATAAAATGGGATTCTTTTATTATCAAATTAAACTTGGTCTTTGATGAAATTGGTATTTAAACTCCCCAAAGCATGGGTAACTTGGATTTCATGAAAGTTCTTAAAATTTGAGTTTAGTATTTGGGTTTTTGGGGTGACTCTTGAACCCGGTTTAAAATATATCAGTATGGGTGTTGTTCCTTTTAATTTACTATTGGAAATACATATTTGACTAGATTGCATAGATTTAGAGGCTCTATCCAAAAGGAATGCCCAAGATTGATTTTTTCTTCACTTTTAAGGCAACTTAAGGTACTTAGACTCTCCTACAAAGTGTCATAGTTAATTGTGTTGTTTTATTTAAATAGAAGTAATGAGGACTACTTGGAAATATCCGTGTAAGTGATGTAATGAGTATTTAACTAAATACTAGAGTCAATCATGCGAGATTTAAAATAAATGATTAAATGTAATTATAAATTCATTGAATGATTGTTTCCCCGTTGAGTTGAGATATTTATTTGGCCTTGAGATACCTAACAGATTGTTATTGCACTTGATCGCCTTCTTACATAATTTTTTTCCTTAAGTGGACTTATCTGAACTGTTACAGTTCCTCTTGTCGTTGTACCTATGAGTGATCCTGTTGATATTTCCTTTTTATCATAATTTTCATATGATATTTATCGATGCTTATTGATCATTGACATGGATTATGGTTTATGAGGCGCATAATGATATGATTTGAAAGGCAAGGGATGGGGTGCAATTTCCATCATTATCATGATATATAAATGAAAAATAAAGATAAAGAGGATTATGATATAATTAGATCAGATGACATATTTTGGCATAGTATAATTGTGAGATACATTAACTATTTTTTTTTTCATCATATCAATGTTTTTCTTAGATGCACAAAGTGATGGGCTGCACAATCTTTGATGACCAACCGAGGTTTCCACCAAGGTTATGAGGTAACAATTTGTGTAGTCTTGAATATGCATGGGTCCTGATTACCTTGATTTGTGAGATACATGCATCATGTTACATGACATTATATTGCATTGCACATACATTGACTTGTGTAAATGATTGATTTCATAATCAATGAGCATGTCTGACATGAATTATATATTATATTCATTTGATGTTGATATTGGTTTCCCTTATTATTCTTTTATTGGATTATTGATGAGCCCATGATGGTATATTATGATTAGATTTTAGGACTAGTTTGTAGTCCTAATAATATCAGATAATTTATATTATCGTGAAACTGAAAGGAAAATCCACTTAAAAGTGACTAGAAAACATCAATTCTTATTGATATTGGGGTTAAATGAACATATTATCCTTGAAAGGGTCAAAATTATATAGTGGTTGAAGCTTACGTTGATGATTATTCTGATGACATATTTGGATTTTTTGGGCATATTAAATTTTACTATTCATTTTAATATCTCTCAATGCCCATCCATAATCATGGACTTCGGAGGCATGAGGAAGTTCAAAAACATAGTCAATGATAGTTCTCTCCCCCCCAGCAATGGTGTACCACCTGTACAGGGTTTTTGAACCCCGTCTACTGGAATTTCAAGCATCGGGGGTCCATCCCTGAATTGTGTCATTTGAATACTAATATAGAAAACAATAAACAATGACACCCCCTCACGATGTATCCTAAGGTGTCCAAATAATCCCCTCACACTAGATGTTAGTCAGTTGATGGAAAATTAGTACGGTACTGTCCTCAGCATATCAGGATAGGAATCGAATATCGTTGTCTGAAGAAACACGATCTGGAATTTCACACGAGTAGAAGACTGCCCGAACATAAAGGTAAAAAGATCATGTACACATATCTACTATGCCAAAACGTATTGAATATCTGGTAGAATGGGACTGGAAAGGAATGGTCAATGTCAAATCATCAACTCTGAACTACAATGACCAAGGCCTAACCATAATGTACTGTAAATCCAATGAAACCCTGCAGGAGAGATCCAAAAACTATTTTCTCCTATGGTATAATAGACTCATAGCATCCTAAGAATTCAACTTACATCAACCAATAATCAAGTATATCATGTACCACAAATGGAGGCTGACGCTTGTAATGCCAAATTTACTCTCGACCTAGAAACTTAAATTAGAGGAACTATCTAAACCCCGATCATCAAAATCAACCACTAATCTAGAACCACCTACGAACCAATAGGAAAACACATCATTCTACTTACACATTTTGATAACAAATTCAGGTCGCGACTATAAGCTCAATAGTCATCGTCTCATATCCATATAGCATAACAAAACAACAATCACATCACTAAAAAGACATTTACCTAAAACTGGTAACCCTCACAATAAACTCTAACTACTCATAACCTTCTAAAATTAGGTTCCCCTAAATCAGAACCTAGAAGTGTCCTGACTTTCATACAAAGAACACGAAAACTAAACCGGATCACAACCCAGCATAAACCAAATGTTGGGCCAAACATAGGAAAACACAACAGAAATAACATCCATACCCATTAACAATGATAAATTCCTACATGGATGCATAAAGTTACTATGAACGGAAATGATCTACGAAATTGGGCGTATTAAATCCTCTAAGATATTAGCACCTCGATCCACTACCCAAATAGAATTACCCCCAA
>JBDJHY010278044.1:0-19724 GCA_039654485.1 Withania somnifera
AAATATTAAAATCTTTATAATTCCTTATAAAATAATAGATACAGCTATGACATTTGAGAAATGATATCATAATTATCAAAAATACCATAGGACTTAAATATATATATATATATATATATATATATATTATCTTTACTAAAGCAAAACATAATTATTAGTATAAAAAAATCATTTCGTTACAATTTAGGATCCATTGAGTGCTAGTACCACTCCAACATTCATATGGTGCCGTTTGGGGCCTGATATAACAAGAATTATAGATCGTCGATTTGTCAGTTTTGTGGTAGGGAGACTTCACCTTAGAGCTTAGATTGTATTAGTGATAGTTGATCGAGTCATAATTATCTAGGATATGCATTAGACAACACAATATAGGCGGAATTCCTACTTAGGTCATAAGCTTCGACCATTGGAGTTCTATGTTTGAGATATGGTCTTTCTGCATGTGTCACCCATTAAGAGCATTATGAGGTTTATTAGAGGGGTAAGATTATGCCCAAATTCATCGGTCCATGTAATGTCACAGAAAGAGTTAGAGTTGTTGATAAAGATGTAAGACGACTCAGATCCAAGGAGATTCGATAGTGAAGGTTCATTGGGTGTCTTGCCCTGTTGAGGAGGATACCTAGGAGATAGAGTGTGATATATGAGCGAAATATCTATTTTTTTTAGCCTTCAGGTACTACTCTTTCATTGAATTTCTAGGATGAAAGTCTTTTTTAGTGATGGATGCTACAATGACTCGCATGGTCATTTTTCTTGATTTTGTCCTTTTTATGTGTTAGAGACTTCTACTAGATGTCCCCAATTCATTTATGACTTGATGGGACTAGTAGTTTGGATCCCTAGCAGTTCTTTTGCCTGTTATCTCAGTTTTCCTATTTTAAAGGCTTAACCTTAAAATAGTGGAACCTGAGAGTGAATTATTAGTAAATGAGATCGAAATTAGATTTTGATAGTTTTGTCATCTTTGGTATGTATAATTTGTTTATTTTGACCATTAGTTCAAGTATCAGTATTTCCTGAGTTTGAGCTGCTTTGAGAAAATTCAGTTCAACTAGAGTTTAGTTTGAGCCTAGATGGATTTTTGTGATTGGAGCCCAGATTGGAATTCTAATGCTTTCATCATCTCCAAAATATCAAATTTAGGCTAGTAAGATTATTGGTACACTTTTTGAGGTGTCCAGACTCATTTTTGAGGTCAGTGTGGAAAGTTGAAATATTCTTGGTTTTGGTTCAATTTGATATAGTGATCCTGTTTTCTTAAACAACCTTTTATGGTTATTTTGTCGATTTCGTTGAGTCTGAAAAATCATTTTCATATAGTTTTCATATTTGGTTTGCCAAAATCCGTGTCCAATACTTGAGCCCATCATTGGAGTTATTGAAATTATTGGAAACAACATTAGTTCTTGTCAACTGTGTAGGCATAGTGCCATCATCGCGATCGCAGGGCATTGGTTGCAATCGCGAAGGGCTTGGATAATTTTCATCATGACCACATGGACCTGGGCCGCAATCGCATAGCACAAGAAATTCAAGTTTTGTGATCGTGAGGCCCAGGCTGCGATCATGTGGGGTGACATCCTCGAGGTCCACGAGCGCATGGCTAGGTCGTGGGCCCTGTGACATTATATATATAAGTTTTTCCAGTTTTTTCTCTTAAGTTCCAAATCAAAATTTCTCTTTATCAAACATAATTATTTTTCCAAATTGAGTATTTCTCAAGGGAATTGCTGGGATACTATTGGTGGAGCGTGTGGTTGCATTTGTGAGCATTTTCTATCATTTTAGGTGAATTTTTTTGGTGCATTTTTCCATTTTAATTCTTGATTATTTATTTCTTCATACATAATTTTTCATGGTCCTTTGGGGTTCATTTTATCTCAAAATGTACCATGATTTCTTTAAGCTGAGGTCTACCTTTTGGTAATTTCGGTTTTATTTTTTGGGCTGCGGGGGTCACGGGCACATTTTTAGGCTTGATTTTCTACCTAAGTTGCACATGAAAATATGGATATCATTCTTCACCTCTTTGACTTGTGGAATTTATTTTTAATAGTTTTGAGGTATTTTAGGCACTCTGTTGTGGTTCAATCTTTTTAGCGCATATTACAATGATTTTCATCGGTATCCAGATAGGCTCGGCTCATCCTTATCTTAGATTGGATTTTGTAAGGTATTTGTATGGTGTTGGATAGTCGTTTGGTATGGTTCTCTTGTTTTTATCTTTTTTGGGGCCCCATGAAGGGACGTGGTGGTTCTTAGGATGTATATTGATGTCTCTGCCTTTCTAAGAGTGGACTTGAACCTCAGAGACTGTTTTGGGATACATCGTGACCTTGGTGAGTTTTTTGCTTAGCTGATGGACTTTATCCTATCTTAGACTATGCTGAGGGCTCTATACCTATACCATATTGTCCCGCGAGCATGCATTGCATTTTCAGTTTGTGTTGTGGTTAAAAGGTGGGACCAAATGTTGGTTTGAGGTGGTGATAACCTAATGGTACTGAAAATGGGATTTGCTAAACTTATCATAATTGGAAAGTGTTTTCTATGACTAAGCTTCCATGACCGCAGTGTGGTATGAAATTATTTTCATAAGTAAGACTGGACTAAGGTTTTTCCTTATCTATATGTATCATTATGGTTGTGGTACCATGTTTAGCTGAGGGCTACTATTTGGAGGTGAGACCTCCTATTTTTAGCTGAGAAGTGCTATTTGGAGGTGGGACCTCCCGTGTTTATCTGAGAGCTTTTATTTTGAGATGACACCTCTAGTATTTAGATAAAGTTGTTATTTGGAGGTGAGACCTCCCATGTTTAGGCTGAGAGCTGTTGTAGTTATTTTTTACTTCTACCCTTTTGCATTCATCTCTATGCGTTATTTGTACCCTTCAATCTTATGTGGGAGTCACACTGGCATCTTGGATGTACTATTTGTACCTACCATCGGGGTGTGGCGTCAGGTAGATTTGTATATTTTCTTTTCGGTTTATACCCAGTGTCCCTATGGGAGTCTTTTTGGGTTATATATGCTCTTTTCTTACCATTATGCTTTCTTAGTTACCGTTACCGTTATCTTGTTACTACTTATACTTTTATGGAGTCTAGATATGCCTTTATATTTAAATTCTCGAGGTTATGTGGTATTTGGGTATCCATGGGGGATCAGAGCACATAGGCTTACTTTCTTGGAATATGCATCTTTTCCTCTGTTGGACTTAGTTAAATACCTTTACCTATTTTCACTCTAGCTGTGTAGTTAGTTTTTATTGTTGTATACTTACTCTTATGACCTGTTTTACTTTCATCGCCTTTACCTTACCTATACTTTACTATAGCTCGATCGGCCTATGATGCCTACTAGGTACCTATGTCTGTGGTACTCATACTTCACTTTTGCACTATTGTCATGATGCAACTATTGATGTGGGTCATCAAAACCGTCGTGATCATGTGATTTAGGTTGTTGGTACTTGGAGACTGCGGTGATCTTCTGGTGTACTGGTTGATCATGTCTTCCATTAGTCATTGCCTACTCTGGTTTGTTGCCAGTTGGCCATGTTCTAGTTTGTATTAATAGGAGCTTGCATATGTTGTATATTTTCTTTTGGATACTCTGATTTGTATCTCTATATGCCGTTAAAACCAGGTTTTGGGCTGGGTTTATGTTGAGTCCAATGGAAAAGTAAGCGTATGTGATTGTATAGGTAATATAAAATCTCTTTAGAGACAGATATCAAAACCTCAAGGATTTGAAACTAGAATAGTGAATGAATCTTGTGGGCAACTAAATGTTAATGGAATTGTATGTGACAAAGCAAAAGATTTGATTTTGTAACTACTCTAAACAATGAGAAACTAAAGAATGCTTTGAAAAAAAATCACAAGTGTAATCACTAGGGAAGACTATTACAGGGTCACGACATTGTTTACATTCATGCATGATCTCAATCCACATAGAAAAAAGTATACTTCTCTAATTGTTGGTTCAGGGGTTAAACATATGATTTAGGGATTGATCATCCTCTAATTAACTATATATACCAACCTCA
Source organism: Withania somnifera (assembly GCA_039654485.1). Classification (NCBI taxonomy): domain Eukaryota; kingdom Viridiplantae; phylum Streptophyta; class Magnoliopsida; order Solanales; family Solanaceae; genus Withania; species Withania somnifera. Next base: position 4,059 of record JBDJHY010278044.1, read on the forward strand.
AAACTACTTCATTGAGTGGTGATGTGATAATTTAGTTTAGGTGCATTATATATGTCATCCATATTAAACCAAGTGAGTCAACTAAGTACAAGATCTTGTCTTAGTTGCAATTCATATTCAATTACCCAACTCTAGAATAATTTGGATATGATCTCACTCCTTATGCTCTCATTTTACTCTTTAAATTCCCATATTAGTTCACTTTCAGAGTTCTAGATGTATTCTAATGGTGGCCAATCATCAAAATAGATTCAAACAGTAGCATACAAACAATTAATATGAGAAGTAATAAAATTGTCTATGTAAAACCAGCATTCACAATCATGTATTGACCGCAACTGCAGAACAAGGGTTGTTAGCCACACGAACTCATAATGATCCTACTAATAGTCTTGTTTAACATAAGATTACAAGAATAAAGAATAGAACATAACCCTAGGTTGAGTTGTTGCCTCTCCACTTGTTTTCCTCTCCAAAGTACTTCCAAAACTAAAACTACTTTCAAATTCACATAAAAAGGGTTATATAGTCACCACATGGAATTACCCTTTTTCCCCCAGCTTATCCTAAAAGAAGACAACTTTCCAGCGAAATCAATAGAGGATAATGATGTGATTACCAATTGTGATAACATCCTCATCACATCGGGATCTCAACCGTGATTAGCTTGTTTCTCATCGAATCTTCCTCACACTATCTCTAGTCATTCCATCTTCCATTTTCTCTTTATTTTCATCCATGTAGGCTCTAACTATTCCGTGAAATAGGCTAATCATATGTTTTAGTGAAAGTAGGAAATAGCAAACAATAAGACACTCCAAAACACTTAATTTGTCTCAAAACTAGGCTAAAATATGGGAATTTAATGGCGTTAAGGCATATAATTATGCCTAAGATCACCACTCCAAACTTACACTTTATTCGTCCTCGAACAATCACTTACACAATTACAAAAAAAGCCTTAAAGTAAGTGACTGAATTCAACATCTTACACCAGACCAGGCCACATAATTTAATTGGATTTTCACCATTCTAAACCAATATACACAATAGCAATGAGATACAACCCCTGGACTAAGAATACACACTCCAACATGACTTAGCGTGCTTAGGAATTATGGGACAACTTGAAACCCTAATGCAACCAATCAACTGTGTACCATCCATGTCTCCCCACTTGTGCCCTCACAAGAAAGAATAGTCCACACATATCAATTCATAAAATTGAGTATACTTTTAAGGACTTTAGCATCAAAGAACACATATCACACTCACAAAAACAAAATTCACATGCATGCACAAAGCACCATATACTTCCTATCATGAACATATCTACTAATTAAGCATGCTCGCCTAGAATCAAATAGGCCTTTAACGGGTTGTTATGTTGGCTAAGGGACGGGTGGGTGAACTATTTCATAGTGACTTTCTCTTCTTGAAGTACTTTGCATCTTTCTAGACTTTCATACCCATTATCTTCTCATTCTATCCTTCTTTTAGCGCTCTCTTCAATTGTTTCTTACTAACTATCTCATCTCATCAAGAATGCTTTTCTCACAATTTTTTTTATTTTCTTTTTTATTTTGTTATATCACATTTTTGTTTCATAACACTTTAAATTTTCTTTGTTTTGTTGTTATATCACATTCTATCCAAGAGGGCCTCCTTATCATATTACTCTCATTAGTCACCTTTTTGCTCAACTTTCCTTCATTTAGATTTAGCAATTCAACCAACAGTCTGTGCTTCAGTGCTCAAGGAATCAGGGTGCAAAAACTAGGGTTTCAACAAAAAGGATTAGAGAAAAATTACGGCTACCCAAGAATAGGCAATAGACTCGAAGGAGCTAACTAGTGATACAATATATGAGTAAGCTAAACTGTAAAAAAATAAAGCAAAAAAGGCCTATATCATCTTCTAATATGAACAATGCTTTCATTTCACTTCTATAACATTCAAGGAAAGTTCTAGACTAAAGTCCACGCATGAAACATGCAAGACAACGTCACCTCACATGGTGCATTGGTTTGACTAATGTTACACAACAATTGACTTACAATAATGCACAAACATTACAATACCAAGTGTAGTTAGTTTTTCCAAAAATTACAGGGTTCCACCTAACTTTGCTCCTATATGACTAATTTTCCCTCAAGACGTTTTTCATCCATTCATCATCGGGAAACATCCCTACTCTATGACTAAAGGAACAAACTACAGATTAAGGGGTCCATCCTTAGAAAAAAACCTAGAAGAAAAACTAAACAACCCCAAATATATATAGAAAAAAAATCCAAACATAATAACCTAAGAATTACTATCAAACAAAACATAACCAAAAAAACACCAAGGAAACTTATAGCCCTACCCTACACTTAGAATCAAGCACTATCCCTATTGTATACATCATTATAAAATGAGGCTAAAAAGAACTCCCTGGTCATTCCTCTTGATTATTAGGGTCTAAATTTTTGAAGTCACCTTTCTCCACAGCAGGGTTATCCGCATCTCCCACTACCCCAACAACCTCATTACCCGTATCCTCTTTAGCATCATATTATTCCCACACATACTCATCTTTAGTGGGTACATCTTCATTAGAGGGCTCTACAAAACCTAGTCCAATCTTGCACATAGTCTTCGCATACACTGGGTATTCGCGGTGCACGGTGTTAATTTCTTCCTCTTAAGAAGTCCTACCACTAATTTGTAACTTTAGCATCTTGACTTCTTAGAAACCTAGTCTGATGGATCTTCCTCCATACCTTGACTTCTCAGAAACCTAGTCATCATACCACCAAAACTATACCTCCACCTACGATAATACCTTGCCATTTTCATTACATCTCTAATCACCCAACCAATGTTTATGTCAATGCCCATCATCAAGGAATATATAAGGCATACTCGACTATGTATGACTGTTGTGTAGTAATTAATATGCATAAGGAAATGGTTGAAAATCTTCAACCAACAACGGGCTTCCTTATTGAAGTGTGAGAATGGGAAGGTAGTGTGGAAGCACCCATCTGCACTTCTCAACCATCTTTCTTGTGAGTTTATGCCACAGAGAGTGTGGCGGATGTGCTGGTATGGTGGATGTGTGGAAGATATGTTAGTGTGGTGGATGTTTACACATGTCGTGAAGAGGTGCCACATCACTTTTATTATTTTTATTCAATAATTTATTCACAAATGCATCTGTCAACCAAAATGTGTGCCGCCGTACTTTGACTTCAGTACTCTCCCTTGGGTTCCAGTTGGCATAAAATTCTCTAACCAAGTCAACTTTGAATTCACCCTGGTCATTAATTATAAACTCGAGACCCAACTGCTGTATGCAGATTAAAATATGAGGGAACTCAACAACTAGGCTCAGTTTGTCAATCTTGTCCCCTAGGAGATGCCTAGTACACAAGTTCTTCTTGAACAAATTTTTACCAGTCCACCACTGATGCAATACCAAATCTTCTGTGCCTTACTATGGGGGGTGCCACAAGGGGTGTCTTCTCATAAGAGGTGAGTCTTGCTCTTTTTGTACTTGGACAGACTGAACTTGAACCTACCATAGCTACCTTATGAGGGTTGACTATCTTGGCTAGTTTAGGAGGCATTTTCATGTCAAAAGATCAACAAAATTTAGCATAGCCAATCGAAACCATAAGACAACGTAAAGGGATGGTAAAAACTATTCCACATGTAAGCTCTAAGCACATCACAACCCATACTCAATATACAAGGTACTCAGACTTCCCTCATCCATTACAATTTAAGCCAAAGTTGTATATGCATATTTACAAGGAATTTCATTCTTCATCATTTACATAAACATGCAAGGAATTTGATTCTTCATCATTTACATATAACTAGTTCACACATAGAAGAACTGGCCACACATAATCACATTATTTCCATTATCCTCCATACTACATATACATGAGAGGTGCAATATTCTTTACACAGTGCAAAAATTTGGGGGGGGGGGTCTGGACCACTCCACACTTAATTCGCTAGTACATCACAACCTTATTTTACAATTCAAGGTAATCGGACGTCCTTCTTATAACTTTTATAATCAAAGTTGCAATTGCACTGGTTTACCATTTTCAAACCCATAACATCAACAAGTATATGCATGGTACATTCAAAGGGTGTGAAAAGTCAAAATTACTTCTCTTAAAACTGAAAAAACTAAAACACAAACTATGTATATACAAGCCATGGGAGCCTCATACTCCACAAAACTATAAACTCATCAATATATCAAGAAATATCATTCCCAAATCACAAAATATTTACCATATCAACTCCCCAATACTCCAAAATCAAGTTTAAATAAAAACATAACCAAAAGTTCATCTTCAACATCATCCATGACAATTATAATGGTGGTTCATCAACTTCAAGTTTTATGCTCAATAGTTGCGAAGGAAAGCAAAAAATAATGTACCTATATCACTAAAATACAAGAGAGATTAAGTATAAGGGTTGAGAAAACTTACTTGAGATGAAGCACTTTGAAGATTAATGGAGATTTTACGAGAGAGAAAAGAAAGAGACAACATTTTGAGAGGGAAGGGGTGTTGTATGGTGTGAAAGAGTGAGGGAAGATGATGTTTTTGTTGTGTATTTAAATATTCCAACCATGTTGGGTTGACCTGATGGTCTAAAGTCTATTTTACAAAAAAATTAGCCTCTATCACAATGTGATCTGAATCATGATTGAGGTTTCCACTAAATAGTATTACATCACGATGTGTATCACGTCGTGATGGGTATCATGATGTAAATTTCATCCATCTAACATTGCATCATGATATGCAATACATTGTGATATGTATCATGATTCAACTTTGTATATACAGTGGTCAATCAAGATATGCATCACGATGTGATGGCCATCATGATTGATTTGTACCTAGTTTATTTCAACCCTTTTACTCGATGCTTCCCCTTATGTATCCATTTCTCTATGTACCTAAAAATCAACATAAAATCATTAAAATACACTAAAAAAGGTATTACAATACACTTCACGGGTTGCCTCCTGAATAACTCATTATTTAACATCGTGGCACGACCCAACTCAACTCAAGCATCCACCATGTCGATGGATGTATCCTCGCAATCAACATTGGGACAATAATGCTTAACCCTCTATTCGTTTGACCAAAAGCATTTGGTTAGACTTGTAATACTTGAGTTCCACCGCTCCATGCTTCCACACTGACCTTAGTGAATGGCCCCATCCATTTGGAGCACTGCTCTCCCAAAAATAGCCTCAACCTCGAAGATTAAAGAGCAACACTTATTGTCCTGTTCAAACTTTCTCCCATTAGATGCTTATCATGCCATCTTTGGTTTTTTATAAAATTTTGCATTCTCATAAGCATTGAGTCTGAACTCCTCAAGCTCATGCAACTGTAACATTCTCCTTCCCTTGGCTGCCTTGAAGTTAAAGTTCAACTTCTTTATTTCTCAATATGCTCTATGTTTCTTCTCTACTGGTAAGTGACATAAAGCATATAAGAAGGAGAATGTTACAATTGCATGAGCTTGAGGAGTTCAGACTCAATATTTATGAGAATGCAAAATTTTACAAAGAGCCATAAGATGGCATGACAAGCATATGAGCATATGTTGTCTGGGTTCAAACTTTCTCTTCATCAGCTTCTTTTCATGCCATCTTTTGGTTTTAGCTTTGTACAATTTCACATTCTTATAAGAATTGAGTTTGAACTCCTCAAGCTCTTGCAGTTGTAACATTCTCCTTCCCTTGGCTGCCTTGAAGTCAAAGTTTAACTTTTTTATTGCCCAATATGCTTTATGTTCCAGCTCTACCAGTAAGTGACAAACCTACCCAAAAATTAACCGATATAACAAAGTAACAACGGGAGTTTTGTACGCAGTTCTATATACCTAAAGGGCATCATCAAGCTTCTCAACCCAACCCATCCTTCATTCATTCATAGTTTTTTGGAGAATTATCTTGATCTTCCTATTTGACACCTCCACTTGCCTACTAGTTTCGGGGTGATAGGCAATGGATACCTTGTATGTCACCCCATACTTACCCAACAGAGCTTTAAATCGAGAATTGCAAAAATGCAAACCCCCATCACTAATAATAGCACGTGGTATACCAAATCATGTGAAGATCCATTTTTTTTTACGAACTTCAGTACTACTCTTGCAAAATTTGTAGGTACTGCTGTTGCTTCCACCCACATTGACACATAATCCACTACTATAAAAATATACTTATTACCATGAGATGGGGGAAAGGGTCCTATGAAGTCTATTCCCCATTCATTAGAAATTTCAATTTCAAGAATATTATTCAGAGGCATCCCATGACATCTTGAAATCGACCCCATCCTCTGATATTGGTCGCACTTACTAACAAAAGCCACTGCATCTCTATATAATATAGGCCAAAAAAATCCTGACTGAAGTACCTAATGTGCAGTGCACTCTCTTCCATGATTCCCACCATACGATGAAGCATGGAATTTTTCCAGAATGTCATCCATCTCGCACTTTGGCACACACTTTCTAATAAGCTGATCTAGCCCTTGTTTATACAAGAATGGCTCATACCAAAAGTAGAATCTATAATAATAACTTAATCTCTTTTTGTGCTGACTAGAGGCTCCAGGTGGAAAGACTGCTCACCACCACATTTACTATATCCGCATACCAGGGAAACTTTTGTACAGTTATATTCATCAACTGTTCATTCGATAATTCCTCTCTGATAAGCATCTGCTCCTCAATATGTAAATGATATTCCAACCTAGATAGGTGATCAACAACTTGATTTTTACAACCCTTACGGTTGCGTATTTTAATGTCAAAACTCTTGTAGCAATAAGATCCACAAAATCAACTGCGACTTTGCATCTTTATTGTCAAACAGGTATTGGAGATAAGCATGATCCATATACACTATCACTTTAGTGCCCACAAAGTATGCCCTAAAATTTCAAATGCGTAGATCAACACCAACATCTCCTTTTTAGTAACTGTATAAATAACATGAGCCCTATCAAGAGTCTTGAAAGCATAATAGATTGAGTAGAAGATCTTGTCTTTCCTCTATCCCATAGCTGCCCCAACAACAATATCACTTACATTACACATTAACTCAAAGGGTAGCTCTCAGTCCATAGCAATGAGTGTAGGTACCACGGTCAGTTTCTTCTTAATTATTCAAAAGCTTTCGAGCACTAAGTTGAGAACTATAATTTTGCATCTTTCTCTAACAATCTGCATAAGGGCATAGTGATCTTTGAGAAATCATGAATAAACCTTCAATAGAAGCTTGTATGACCTAAGAAACTATGCACTCCCTTTTCTATGAAAGGGTGTGGTAACTTAATTATTATATTAGTTCTCACTCAACCGACTTCTAGACCAGCCTTGGACACCTTGTGGCCAAAGACAATGCCCCTCCTTGACTAGAAAGTGACACATCTCCCAATTAAGCACTAAGTGAGTCTCTTCGCACCTTGCTAATACCTTATCCAAATTCTGCAGACATACCTCAAATGAATCACCATAAATTAAGAAGTCATCTATAAATACTTCTACAAAATAATCCACCAAATCACTAAAGATGTCCATCATGCACCGTTGAATGGTAGTAGAAGCATTACACAACCCAAAAGGCATGCTCCTAAAATCATAGGTACAAAATGGACATGTGAAAGTATTTTTATCCTGATCTTCAGGAGCTATGGCAATCTGATTGTATCCCGAATATCCATCTAGAAAGTAGAAGTAATCTTGACCTGCAAGTTTTTCTAACACCTAATCCATGAATAGAATGGGATAATGATCCTTTTGAGTCTCCTCATTCAGTTTGCGCTAGTCCATATAGATTCTCCATCCAGTGGTTGTGTGAGTAGAAATTAGCTCATATTTATCATTAGCCCCTATTGTCATGCCTTCCTTTTTAGGGATGCACTGCAGTGGACTAACCCATTTTCTATTTGATATAGGAAACACAATTCCTGTATCAAGCCCCTTTATCTCTTCCTTCTGCTCCACTTCCTTCATTAGTTGATTCAAGTGTCTCTATTGTTGTACTTTCAGTTTATGGTCATCTTTTATTAGAATCTTATGCATACAAAATGCTGGATTGATGCCCTAAATGTCAGACATCTGGAACCCTATTGCCCACTTCCTCTTCTTTAGCACTAATAAAGCCTCATCAATTTGCAGCTAAGACAATTCGGTAACGAGTATAACCGGTAGGGTGTCATCTTCTCCTAAGAAAGCATATTTTAGATAGCTAGGCAATGCTTTTAACTCTAGCTTTGGAGCTTCTTTGATAGATGACCTTGAAAGAGGCCTAATAGGCCTTCTCAAGGGCTCATATTCCTTGCAATTTTCGTGGATACAGACAAGATCTAATATTTGGATCATCTCATAAGCTTCAACATCTCCATAAGTTTCTTGACCCATAATTGCTCTTGCTAGCAGGTCACTGGTAACAGGTACTGATAATTCAGCTTTTGCATCAAACACTGTAATTGCAGACAATTGCTCTTACCTCAATGACAACTTCAAGGATTTTTATACATAGAATACCTCAATTTTATCATAAGCCCTTATAGTGAGTTGCCCGATAGCCACAACAACCAATGCCCGTCCAGTAGCCAGGAAGGATGACCCAAAATAAATGGGACTTTTGGATCTGGTTGAAGTTAAGAATAACAAAATCCACCAGAAATATCAAGGACCCCAGCTGCACCAACACATCCTCCAATATACCGAAAGGTCTAACTAAGGGTGATTAACCAATTGCAATATAATTGTGTAGGTCAAGGATTATCCAACCCCATCTTCTAGAAATAATAAGTTGGCATGAGATTGATACTCGTACCCATATCACATAACCCGTGAACATTAAGAACCTAATCATAATGATCTAAATAGTGAAGCTACTCGGATCCTTCTTCTTAGTGGGAAATTTATTCTGAATGCGTGATGTGGACTCTTGAGTGAGAGAAATATGGCATGATTGGTTAAGATATCTTTGTTGGACACAATATACTTCACACACTTAGCATATTTTGGGATTCTTTGCAAAACATCAATTAAAGGCAAGTTAATATGAACCTGACAAAGAAATTCCATGAACTTTTGAAACCTCTCTTTTTCATTTTACTTTCTCATTCTCTGAGGAAATGGTGGTGGGGGTTTAACAAAGGATTCTTCTTCCCAAGACTTGGAATTTTTTTCTTTACCAGTGTATGCATTTTTATTTGTTCTCTCTATTTCTATATTCAATTGATCCGCCTTCTGAGGCACTAACTCCTTCAACTACAAACCGCTTCTTGTTTTCATTACATTCAATTACCTCAGATTCCAGTATGTTTTTCTTGGAAGAACCCCTTGAAGCCTCGCATTTTATGACACAACCATTTGTCCCATCTTTCTTTCCAATTGCTGAGTTGCTAGTTTTTTATTCTTCATATCTGCCTCCAGCCTACCCAACCTCTCACTATCACGTGCCTTCCCCTCAAGCAAATTTTTTAGCATCTCTCCAGTACTATTATCAGGATGCACATTCTACTGATTACCAAAATTATGTTGATTAAACTTAGGTCCACGCTGCTAATTAGCTTGTTTATTTCTATATTGAACTTGACCTTGTGGTTGTGATTGATTCTGATTGCTACCCCAGGAGAAGTTTGCATGGTTTTTCTAGATTGAATTATAAGTGCTACCCAAATACTACTGCCCTGCTCCTCCTTTTGCATTACCCACATAATTAACTAAATCTGTATTGGCCCCACATAAATCAGAATTATGATAACTTCCACCACATGTCTCACACCAAATTGTAGCCTAACATTGGAATGCATTCACTACAGCCTGTTGTTGTTGTTGTCTAAAAGCCTGAGTAAATATGTTCTAAAGTGATGAAATTTATGCCAATAATATAGTGACTGCTTCTAATTCCATTAGCCCTGCAGTTAGTTTCTTTCTACTAGTTCTTGAAAAATCCCTATTCCAATCTGTATTACCTGTGGCAATCCTATTCAACAGAGTATACATTTCATCATAAGTTTTTTTCAAGCCCCGTCCTCCTACTGTTGAATCAAGAAATATCTTAGAGTTCAATTCCAATGCCTCAATAAAAGTATGCAATAAAAACCTCATTGGACTGTTGATGGTGAGGTCAACTTCTAAGTAGTATTTTGAATATCTCCCAAGCTTGGTAGAGATTCTAACCATGGTTCTTCCTAAAGCTTAAGATTTCACTCCTCAGTTTTGCTGTCTTCCCAGATAGAAAGAAACATATAAAGAACTTCCTTCCCAAGACCTTCCAAATAGTAATTGAGTTAGATGGCACTGTATCAAGCCACCTCTTTGCATCTCCCAATAAGGAAAATGGAATATGAGTGAGTCTCACATAGTTTGGTGAAACTCCTTTTGGAACATAGGTATCATTAATCTCCAAGAAGTTCTGAATATGTTGCTGTGGATCCTCATGTGGAAGACTAGTGAACTATCCACTAGTGTGTAAAAATTGCACCATATTCTTCTTCAAATCAAATCTACCTCCAGGTGTGGGCTTGTGTATAATAGAGGTAGCATTGGTGGCAAGTGGAATTGCCACATCACGAACTATCCTTGCAACTGCCATCTCAGTAGGTGCTACAACAGTTGGTTGTTCTAGTGGAACTGGATAATAAAGTACTGCATCTCTTCAATGTTGATGAAATAAATGTTCTGATTCTTGCAACGGTTCCACAAATTTGTTGTTCCTTTCCAAAATAGCAGTATTAGATGCCTGCAGAAATTAAGCCTGCTAAGATCATTTATTTACAATTGCATAATATAAAATATCTATAAGAATTAAAAACATGCTAATTATCAAGACCACATAAATGGCACCAAAAACTTATTGCGTCTAAACTCACAAGCAAGTGTATGCAATCATACAAGAAAAATAGAAGCTCTTTCGAGCCGGATATCAAAACTTCAAGGACTTAAAATTAGTATAGTGAATGAATCTTGTGAGTAACTAATTATCAATAAAAGTGTATGTAATAAATCAAAAGATTTGATTTTATAACTATTCTACTCCTTAACGGTGAGAAATTAAAGAATGCTTTAAAAGAAAAATCACAAATGTAATCAATAGAGAAGACTATTCCAGGGTCATGACATTGTTTACATTCATGAGTGATCTTAATTCACATAGAAAAATTATAATTCTCTAATTATTGGTTCAGGGGTTAAACTTATGAATTAGGGATTGATCGTCCTATAATCAACTACCTATACCAACCTCATAACTACTTCATTGAGTGGTGATGTGATAATTTAGTGTAGGTGCATTATAGATGTCATCCAAGTGAGTCAACTAAGTACACGATCTTGTCTTAGTTGCAATTCATATTCAATTACCTAGCTCTAGCATAGTTTGGATATGATCTCACTCCTTATGCTCTCATTCTACTCTTCACCCAAATTAGTTCACTTTTAAAGTATAGACGTATTATAATAGTAGAAAATCATTAAAATAGATTCAAAAAGTAGTGTAAAAAATTAATATAGAAGAAATAAATTTTTTTATGTAAAACCAATATCAGCAATCGTGTATTCATCTGTTACCCCATAACAAGGGTTGTTATCCACACAAACTCATTATAATCCTACCAATGTCTTGTTGAACATAAGATTACAAGAATAAAGAATAGAATATAACCTAGGTTGTTTTGTTTCCTTCTCCACTTGTTTTCCTCTCCAATTTTCTTCCAAAACTAAAATTTCTTTCAAATTTTCCTAAAACAGGGTTATCTAGTCGTCACATGAACTTACCCTTTTGCCCCCACTAACCTAAAAGAAGACAACTTTCTAAAGAAATTAATAGAGGATCATGGCGTGATCCCAATCATGATAGCATCCTCACATGTAATGATCCCTAATCATATCTTCCTCACACAATCTCTAGTCATTCCATCTTCCATTTTCTTTTGATTTTCATCCATGTAGGTTCAAAGTATCCTTTGAAATAGGCTAATCATGTGGTTTATTAAAAGTAGAAAATAACAATCAATAATATACTCCAAAACATGTTATTGCTCTAAAAAATAGGCTAAAATATGGGAATTTAATGGTGTTAAGGCATATAAATACTCCTAGGATCAGTTTATGTTAGATGTATATACTATTGTAGCCATTGTTTATTATTCCTTACTTATTAATATGTTGTTGAGCTTTTTTATGGCCCATTTCTCATCTCTCTGCATTGTAGGGATAATCTTGCTTATAGGTTTATTTTAGGTGCCATAATGACCAAAGTTTGGGTCGTGATATAGTGGTATCAGAGCTTAGGTTCACTGGTTTCTTTGGAATTGGAGAAAGTACCTAATAAAGTTCTATGGATCAATATGTAGACATTTTTATCAAATATTTGAGAGGTTATAGGATACTTTAGAAAAAATTTCATCTCTTGGTTCTTATCGTGCATTGACATTTATCATTTTTGGAAAGACTTACTTTGGCTTCACTCTTTTATAGATGGTACGTGCTCGAGCTTCGTCCATCGATAGAGAACCTCCACCACCAGATCAGAAGGCCCCACCCGGGGATCAAGAGGGGGTTGCAGGGGTCGTACAGTCAATTAGTACTCTCCCAACTTCAACTCAGCCAACTATATCAGCTACAAACCCACCATCATAGTCACAAACTATTCCTGCACCTCCACCATAGTTTGCAAAGCCACACATGCCACTATCAGAGATATATTATGGAAACTATTATAGATGTTTTATGGGATACCAATAAATACAACTCAGACCTCAGCCCTGGGAGCAGTACAAGGTGTCTTTCTTCCCCCAGTATCTACAACCCCTACAACGCAGCCTATCCATTTTGCACCACTAGTTCAAACGACACCGACATCTACCCCAATGCAGACTTTGGTTATTCCAGCATTTGAGGTAAGGAAGATGTTGGATCATTTCTTTGGATAGCCCTAGCCATACTCTTAGGAGTAGTGGTGCAGGAACCCTAGAGTTCATCACAGCCTATGAGGAAAAGTTGAGGACTTTTGATTTATTTGACACATATGGGGTTGACTTCACAGTGTATCTTTTTGAGGGAGCCTCCAGTCAGTGGTGGAGAGTGCATAGATATCATAGACCACTTGGTTTACCCCCATTGACTTGGTGATAGTTTACTAAGGCCTTTTTGGCAAAGTACATTCCTAGGAGGGAACGAGAGTTTCTACGGTCTCAGTTTGCAGACTTACAGTATGGTTTTGTGATGATGACTGAGTATGAGGCCCAATATATTGAGCTATCTAGACATAAAAAGGAGTATTTTCCTGCTAAGTATGAGAAATTTTTCTTCTTTGCCTATGGGTTGAGATTGGATCTCCACAGAGTAATGGAATAGATGATGGTTCTATAAAAGTCCTTTCTAAGATTGACTTAAGATCCAGTTATCATCAGCTGAGGGTTCAGGATAAGGATATCCAGAGACAACTTTTAAGACCAGGTATGGGCATTATGAGGTTTTGGTGATGTCGTTTGGGATGATTAATGTCGTTGCAACTTTCACAGACTTAATGACTCAAGTGTTTAGGACATTTTAGGACTCCTTTGTGATTGTTTTGATAAATGGCATATTGGTGTACTCACAGAGTCGAGAGGAGCATGAGGATCACATGAGGATAGTGCTTCAGACCTTGAGGACTGAGTGACTCTATGACAAGTTCTCTAAGTGTGAGTTTTGGTTTGAGTCTGCGATATTCTTACACCATGTGGTGTTTGGTGTTAGTATTAGTATTGATACAATAAGGTAGCCGTGACTTGTAATTGGCCTTGACCTAACACTCCTACAAAGATCTTCAATTTTCTTTGTTTAGCCAAGTATTATCTCTAGTTTTTTCAGGGTTTTCAATCTATTATAGCTCCTTTAACTAGATTGATGTAGAAAGACGTCCCTCCTTATGGTCATCTGAGTGTGAGTCTAGCTTTATGAGGCTTGAGAAGTTGCTTACCCCACCCCATTACTTTCCTTTCCAGTTGAGGGTCAGCTTTATGTGGTGTACTGTGATATTTTTTGCACTTTCTTGGGTTGTTTTCTAATGTACAAGAGTCATGTGATGCTTATGCTTTGAGGCAACTGAAGTATCACAACCCTACCCATGAATTAGAGTTCGCAGCAGTAGTTTTTACTCTTAATATTTGGAGGCACTACTTATATGGAATCCGTTTTGATATATATACTAATCAAAGTAATTTACAGTACATCTTGAGTTAGAAGGAGCTTACCTTGAGGTAACAGAGATAAGTTAAGCTCCTGAAGGACTATGATTTGAGTATCTGCTATCATCCGAGCAGGGATAATATGGTTGCAAATGCCTTTAGCTAGAGAGTGTTCAGTATCCTTGGCCTAGCTTCATATTAGTTTTTGAGAGACCATTGGTTTGGGAATCCTGTCCTTAGCCAAAATAGGTTGGTTAGGTCAGATATTATGTCTCCGGAGTGAGTTATTTCTCATGTTGAGGCTAGGTATGCATTATTTGATCATATTTAACAACCTCGATATGAGAATGCCCGTTCATTTTAGATTGGAGAGTGGGCATTGATGGGTTTTTTTAGTTGGGTATAGGAAATTCTGATAGTGTGTTTTGGGTCCATGGTTTCTTTGGTGTTTCATGGGGGTTGGTGGCTTGATTCAGATTCTATTGCGTAAGGCTCATTGATTTATATATTCTATCCATCTAGGTACTTCGAGGATATATTTTTATTTGTGACAACACTACTGGTACCGGAGTATAAGGAGAGATCATAACTTTTATGTATTGATGCTTGAACTGTTAGTAGGTGAAGTTCGAGCACTGAAGACCTGGTGGTGAGATACAGAGACTCCCTATTTCTTAGTGGAAGTAGGAGTGCATTACTATGGACTTTTTTCTAGCTTTCCTCGCACTTCTAATGGCTGTGATTTCATTTGTTTCATTGTGGATCAATTGACCAAGTCATCTTATTTCCCGCCCACAAACTCTTCTTGGGGTGTTAAGAGGTTAGATGAGTTGTATATGATGAGGTGGTTAGGCTCCATGGAGTACTAGTTTCTACCATATCGGATAGGAGAACTCAATTTATGTCTTGGTTTTGGAAGATAATGAGAGAAAGATGTGTATAGAGGTTGTCTTGAATACAACTTTCCATCCTTAGATCAACAGGTAGTCTAAGAGGACTATACAGGTACTCCAGGATATGTTGCAAGCCTGTGATTTTGATTATTGGGGTATTTGGGATAGACACTTGACATTGATGGAGTTTTCATATAGTAAAAATTATCACTCCAGCATTCAGATGGCACCGTTTGAGGTCTTGTATGGCAGGCATTACAAATGTCCAACTGGTTAGTTTTTATGGTAAGGAGAATATAACTCGGATTTTAGATTGGCTTTGTGATATAGTTGAAAGACTCAGAGTTATCTAGGATAGACTTCAGAAAGTACAGAGTAGGCAGAAGTCCGATGTAGATCGTAGGTTTTGTCCCTTGGAGTTCAGTGCAGATAAGTTCATTCTGTGTGTATCACCCAAAAAGGTCATTATGAGGTTTGGTAGGGGGGTATGCTTAACTCCAAGTTCATCAGTCTATATGAGATCACATCAAGAGTTG